>CM035438.1:41214399-41236899 GCA_020310875.1 Ceratopteris richardii | reverse complement strand
GGGATTGATTAGTGGAAGTGAGCCAAGACCTAGTGTTGAGCCAAAAAAAATCATGTTGGTCAACGTCAACCGCAGTCAAGTTCAACTATAGTCAAAGGCAAAAGGTCAAAGTCAAATCAATCAAAGTCAATAGGTCAAGGTCAAAGTCAACATGGATGAAGTCAAAGTGTTCGAAGTTCAGGTGTCAAAGTGCACAGGTAGTGCACAATAAATTGTCCACAAAGGGTGACTTGGAGAAAGTGGTTGCAGGTTGCAGAGGTATTCCTCTAATTTCCCTAAGGTTCAAAGTGTTTTTAAAAGTGTTTGGAAGGTTCAGGTGAACCCTCTCTTAGGTGCACAAGTGAAGAATTAAAAAGGAAAATGTGAAGGTATGTGAAAAGGCAAAATGTGAAAAGCATGTGAAGCGGTAGCGTATGCAGAAGTGAAAGTTTGGCCCCCCAATTAAAATTTTTGTTTTATTCTAAAGTCACTACATGACAAAACAGGGAGACAATCTTGGGACATCAAAGTGAGCACCAAGATAATCTTGCAGTTAGAAGCATACGTGAATCGACACTCAAATCAAGGCAAGGACTATTCTTGGACTAAGCAAGACTAAGAAAGGTGAGCATAGTCTAAGTGAGGCAAGAGAGAGAAGTGCAAGAGACACACAGTGTGTGACGCAGAGAAGTGAAGTGCAAGGTGCTCATGAAGAGTGACCAAGGAAGTGTGCAGAGATGAGCTAAGCTATTCACCCCAAGGATCCCAAGGTCTCATTGAAGTTGTGCACGTGCCGATAGAAGGTGTCCAACCCTCCCCCTTATTGGAAGCTTCGTGCAAGGTGTGCACAAGTGCAGGCGTGGAGAAGGTGGAGGTCTGGTGCAGAGAAGGCTAGCAGCAACAAGATCCTTGGGTATTTGGTATTTTGTGATTGACCACTCTGTGGGATTTTGCACAAAAGCATTGGGTTGTATTATTGGATTGTATTATGCATCAGCATTGTATTTGTCTTCTTATAATCAATCGACAAAGGCTTCCAGCGTGTATCTTTCTTCTTGTCTTTCCCTTTTCTCCTACAAACACTCAAATCCCTTCTTGTCCAAGAATGCCCCAACACCTAGGTTGGATGAAAATCCAACCAATGACCAGAGGAGGGCGTTTAGGGAATGGAATGAAAGAGATAAGAGGGTTATCTTTATCCTTCCCAACACATTAGCAATAGCATGATCGGCCATATCCAAGACTTGGATTCAAGCATGAAGGTATGGGAGACACTTGAGAGGCTTTATTCAACAAGCACCAAAGCAAGGAAGATCCAACTCAAGAATGAGCTCAACAACCTTAGGAAGAGCTCAGGGAGTAGCATAAATGACTACATACTTAAGGTCATGGAGTTGTCAGATGCATTGGGATCCATTGGAAGCCACGTAGACAATGACAATCTTGTCTCTTATACTCTCAATGGTTTGAGAGATGATGAGAAGTGGAAACCCTTTACCACTTCAGTATATGTAAGGGATAATCTTCCCGATTTTGAGCAATTGGTTGCTCTCATGGTCACCAAAGAGATGAACATAGGTGGAAGTTCAACTTAAAGCAACGATGCACAAGTTTTCTATGCAGGTAATCAAAGGGGCAAAGGAAGACGAGGACAAGGAAGGGGCAAAGGAAGGTTTGGAGGAAGGCAAGGCCACTCTAGCAACCAAGGACATGATCAAGGAACCTCATCACAAAGAGGTAGAGGAGGATCAAGAGGAAGAGGAGGACGGCATCAACAAAACAGGAATCAAGATGGCGAAGGATGTTATATATGTGGAAAGTTTGGCCACTATGCTAGAGATTGCTACCAAGGAGGAAACCAAAGGAGTTATAATCAAGGATCTCCATACAAAGGCCAAGTTAATTATGCTTCCACAAGCTCAGAAAATGACAATCTCTTGATGATGCACATGAATGGGAATTCAAGCAAAGTAGATAACACTTGGTATATTGATAGTGGATGTAGCAACCATATGAGTTGCAATGCTTCTTGGTTTACTAATCTACATGCTCCCAAAGGTAAAGGACATGTAGAAATAGGTGATGATACAGCCCATGAGATCTCCCATGTTGGAGATGTAGCTTTGGATGACAAGGAGGAAGGAAGATGTCTCAAGGATGTCTTGCATGTACCTACCACCACAAAGAACTTGGTGTCCGTTGGGCAAATGGTTGAAAGAGGCTATCAAGTAAGGTTCAACAAAGGTGGATGCTTTGTGGAGAACCCTAAGCAAGGATACAAGGTCATAGAAAGAGGAAAGAAGCAAGGAAGACTCTTCACTTTGGAGGTAAATTCTCATTCCACTCAACATGTCTACTTCACATATGGAAACAACAGGATTTTGGAGTTGGACTTGTGGCACAAGAGGATAGGTCACATCAACATACAAAGAATGGAGGAAATCCAATTCAAGAGGCTAGTTGAAGGTCTTCCCAACATTGGAGTTGATACATACAAATGTGTGGGGGCCAACCAAAGAGCAATCCATTGGAGGTAACAAGTACTTTGTCACATTTATAGATGATTGCACAAGGATGGTTTGGGTTTATTTCATAAAAAACAAATCAGATGTGTTTACATGTTTCAAAGCATTCAAGGCAATGGTAGAGAAGGAAACAGGTACATATATCAAGAAGCTAAGGTCCGATGGAGGGGGAGAATATTTCTCCAATGATGTTTTTGATTTTTTTATGGATCAAGGCATCAAGAGGCAAGTAACATGCAGGCACACACCCCAACAAAATGGAGTAGTAGAGAGAAAGAATAGATACATTGCCGAGATCACTAGAGCAATGCTTAATGAGATGAATGTACCTAACATGTTTTGGAGTGATGCAGCAAATACCGCCATGTATCTTATGAATAGGGCTCCTACCTAAAGATATTTGGATGTACTTGTTATGTACATGTGCCCAGTGAATTGAGGCACAAGCTACAACCAAAGGCAGAAAAGTGTGTGTTTCTAGGATATTCAAATGATCATAAAGGTTACAAGTGCTTCAACCCAAACACAAAGGACTTGAGGATATCAAGGGATGTAGCATTTGATGAGCTACTCCCTTGGTATAAGAAGTATGATTGTATGCAGGAATATGAAGAAGAAAAGCATGCACAAGATGAAGAACAAATGGACCTAGAGCTAAGCGGCCCAAGGTGTTCCATCAATGAAGATAGTTCAAGCATGACCTCACCATGGAGGGGGAGATCTTCATCAAGCTATGAAGCACAATCAATCAACAAAGTCAAAGCAACATTGGTGGAGTTGGATGAAGAAGGTAATGAAGTTGAAGATGATGAAGGACACATGATGGAGAAAGAAGCCACGTCAAAGAAAGAGATAAAGTACCCAAGGCAAAGGAGGTTTATTCCTCCAAAAGGTGAAGAAAGGAAGTCTTCTATAGTTAAGTATCCAACTCAAAGTTTTACTTATGATTCATTCATGGCAACTCATTATGCATATATGAACAAAGTAGTAGAAGATCATGAGCCTGATTGCTATGAAGATGCAAGCAGGTACACCGAATGGAAAGATGCAATGCAAGAAGAGATCAACGCACTTGAGGAGAATCAAACATGGACTCTAGTGCCCAAGGAGGAGAACATGAAGGTAATAGGTAATAAGTGGGTTTATAAAGTAAAGATCAATTCAAATGGATCTATTTCTAGGTTCAAAGCAAGATTGGTGGCCAAGGGTTTTGCACAAACCTATGGAGTGGACTTTGAAGAGACATTCAGCCATGTGGCACAGATGAGCACTATTAGGACACTCATTGCAATGATAGCTAGCAAAGGATGGAAGCTTTTCCAATTGGATATCGAGAATGCCTTTCTCAATGGAGACTTGGAAGAAGAGGTATACATGGAGCCACCGCTAGGTTTTGTTCATAAAGAGTTTCCACATCATGTTTGTAGGTTGAAGAAGGCACTTTATGGCCTAAAGCAAGCTCCAAGGGCTTGGAACCAAAGATTGGTGGACTATTTGATCAAATGTGGTTACAATCAATGCAAGGCAGATCCATCTCTCTTCATCAAACAAAGAGGAGAACTTGTAGTCTACATGTATGTGTATGTAGATGATCTTATCATTACAGGTAATGATACAAAGGGCATTGAGGAGATCAAGGCAAAGCTTGGAAAGGAGTTTAGGATATCTGATCTTGGAGATCTTAGGTATTTTCTTGGCATTGAAGTTGTATACAAAGAAGAAGGTATTATGCTCATACAAAGGAAGTATATTCTAGACCTACTTGAGAGGTTTGGGATGCTACATTGCAAGCCTATTTCAAATCCCATGGAAGTTAATGTAAAGCTAAGCTCCATTGATGGAGAACCATTAGAGGATGTAACTTTGTATCAATCTATTGTAGGCTCTTTCAATTATGCCACAATAACTAGGCCCAACATAGCATATGCAGTTGGAGTGTTATCACAATTTATGCATAGTCCAAGGACTACACACTTGCAAGCTGCAAGAAGAATGTTGCCATATCTAAAGGCCACTATAAATGAAGGATTGTTCTACTCATTTGATTATGATATGCAGGTCAAAGCTTATTCTGATGACGTTTGGGCCGGTTCTAAGGAAGATAGAAGGAGTACAAGTGGTTACCTAGTCATGCCAGGTAGCAAGATCATCTCATGGATTTCAAAGAAGCAACCCACGGTGGCATTATCTTCCACCGAGGCTGAGTATAGAGCTTTGGCTCAAGTCACATGTGAGCTAATGTGGATTATGAAGTTATTTATGGAGCTTAATTTGTAGGTTGACACATATCCAATTTTTTGTGACAATATGAGTAGCATTCATCTAGCATCGAATCCTGTCTATCATGCTAGAACCAAGCATATTGAAGTGCACTACCAGTTCATAAGGGAAAAGGTGATATCCAAGGAAGTTTGAGTACATCATATTGGTACCAAGGACCAAGTTGCCGACATGTTTACAAAGTCTTTGGATGGGATGAATATTTCAAAATTCAAGCAATGCATCAACATGAAGGAGCTTGGATGAGGACGAAGAATTGAAGCTTGAGGGGGAGTGTTAAAAGTCAAGCTTCAAGCTACAAATTCGTGGGGAATCTTTTATGGACATGTGGAGCAATCAAAGGAAGCCAAACGCCTTTAGATTCCTTTAAGAAAAGTCACTCAACCACTTCCCAAGTCATCTCAACTAAGTCCTCCAAGTTAGGAGGCTGATTTGGAAAAGTAGTTCCTAGATTTTAGGGCCACACTTCTCACTATAAAAGGAGCATGTATCATGACTTCTTTTGGTCCATCTTCTTGGCGTTTTAACTCATGTAAAGTGAGAACTAAGTGCTGGATTTGTGATAAGCAAGCCCCTTGCTTAAGCTAGCCCCTTGCTTGCTTGTTTTTTTTCTTTTAGTAGGCATATCTATGTGTGTGCGCAGGCAATGTCGCAAATCTCTTCTCCTGAGTTGTTAGCAATGTTTCTCCCACATATTGTATCCATTTGATGTAATTATTGTCTCATTCCATAGCTATAAGAGTCTATATTATGCTCACCAATTCTCTGGAGCATTCTCTGAGTAATCTGGGAGCACCATTCATTTTAGTGAAGTTGTGTGATTGATATCTCTCTCTGTGTGTAGGTTCTATTGGAAATATTTTGCTCCCTCTTGTAAGGGCTGGTTCTCTTTCTCTATTTATCCAATTGCTATGACTTTGGTGTCATTGGGTAGCTATTTAAGTTCTCTAAATTTGAAACAATTTTGAGATCCATTCTCTGTATACTCTCTGAGAAAACGTTGCTGGAGTGAAGTGAGCTCTCTGTTTGAGTAGCAGTTGTGAGCATTATACTAGCTCATGTTGTAGACATTGGTTCTCTTTGTGTAAGCACCCATTTTAAGTGAAACTTGATTTTTTAGAAAGCCCTTGGTGTCTTCTACACGTTTACAAAAGCTCACTAGAGTTCTTTGCATAAGAGAGAAAAAGTGTTTTTGGTGTGCAGAGGTCAAGAAGGATACCTCTGGAGCTCATTCGTGCTTCGTCGTTGCATAAGGGTGGAGGTACTTCCCCCATCATATGTAGATGTAGATGTATATGTATATGTATATGTATATGTATATGTATATGTATATGTATATGTATATGTATATGTATATGTATATGTATATGTATATGTACATGTATATGTATATGTATATGTATATGTACATGTATATGTATATGTATATGTATATGTATATGTATATGTATATGTATATGTATATGTATATGTATATGTATATGTATATGTATATGTATATGTATATGTATATGTATATGTATATGTATATGTATATGTACATGTATATGTATATGTGTATTTATATGTATATGTATGTGTATATATATGTGTATGTGTGTGTATGTGTATATGTGTATATCTATGTGTATGTGTATGTGTATGTGTATGTGTATGTGTATGTGTATGTGTATGTGTATGTGTATGTGTATGTGTATGTGTATGTGTATGTGTATGTGTATGTGTATGTGTATGTGTATGTGTATGTGTATGTGTATGTGTATGTGTATGTGTATGTGTATGTGTATGTGTATGTGTATGTGTATGTGTATGTGTATGTGTATGTGTATGTGTATGTGTATGTGTATGTGTATGTGTATGTGTATGTGTATGTGTATGTGTATGTGTATGTGTATGTGTATGTGTATGAGTATGTGTATGTGTATGTGTATGTGTATGTGTATGTGTATGTGTATGTGTATGTGTATGTGTATGTGTATGTGTATGTGTATATGTATGTGTATGTGTATGTGTATGTGTATGTGTAAGTGTATGTGTATGTGTATGTGTATGTGTATGTGTATGTGTATGTTTATGTGTATGTGTATTGTATGTGTATGTGTATGTGTATGTGTATGTGTATGTGTATGTGTATGTGTATGTGTATGTGTATGTGTATGTGTATGTGTATGTGTATGTGTATGTGTATGTGTATGTATATGTATATATATGTGTATATGTATATGTATATGTATATGTATATGTATATGTATATGTATATGCATATGTATATGTATATGTATATGTATATGTATATGTATATGTATATGTATATGTATATGTATATGTATATGTATATGTATATGTATATGTATATGTATATATATATGCATATGCATATGTGTTGACAGGATGCGGGAAGAAGCAAGTATGGACACATATGAAGATCTAGCACTGAGGCAACTTATTTTTTTTCAAAACCCCCACATCATTCTAAAGTGATTCTCATCACTACGAACCCTTGTAAATATCATTTCACCTTTTTGTAGCTCCATTTTGTACAAGCCGAGGAGTCCTCGAGCTTGGGGAGCCTTAGATGTAGTTGCCTGTCAATTTTCATAATTTTTAGATCTCGTTTGGGCCCTCAAATAAGCCCCGGAACCTAATTTTTAACTAGGCCGGACACTAGGTCTGAACAGGGCCAAAGCTAGTCAAGAACTATAAATAGAGCTAGAGAGCTCATTTCAGGGGGTAGCTCCTTGTAGTTTGAGCTTGTATGAGAACTTTCTTGCAATAGAAGTGATTCCATTGTCTTACTCTCTTTGTTCTTACGGTGTGTGCGCGTGTGTGTATGTGTGTGCATGTGTGTGTATGTGTGTGCATGCTTGTGTGCTTCTCACTCACGCACTTGTGCTTCCACTTGCTCGTGGTCTTCATACCATCCTCATGTCTTCCCGGATTGACATTAAAGGAGGTGCTACTCATCACTGAGCTACACCAAATTTTGGCGCCGTTGCCGGGGATCGAGCTTTGAGGACGAGCGTGTGATGGTAAGACGTAGAGAGGACGCGTTGGAATGGTAAGTAGTAGGTAAATTTCTGATTTTTTCTCCATCTCCATCTTCATCTTCACCTCCTTCTCCATCTCCACCTCCACCTCCTTCCCCACTACATATCCCCTCTCCCCTTTCTTTCCCTCATTTGTTGTGTGCGAGTTTGAGAGAGAGCGATTGTGTGTGTTTGCATTTGTGTGTTTTTTGCATGTTTCTTGCAGGTACCAGCTCCATCATCATCTCCAGCAAGCTCAGCAGGTACAGAAACTGCCTGCACAGTCCCCGAGGCGTTGAGCTCGAGCTATCGCGACACTCCGAAAAGCTCGACTTCTCACGATTCTGAGTGCACCACGGCATTGCGCAGGCCTAGAGCTCCTAGGAACCCTAGATAGAACAGGAAAATTCGCCATATCTCGAGCTATCGCGACACCCCAAGGTATCGCGACACCCCGTGAGCTATCGCGACACCCCAAGGTATCGCGACACTCCGAGCTATCGCGACACCCCAAGGTATCGCGACACTCCGAGCTATCGCGACACCCCAAGGTATCGCGACACTCCGAGCTATCGCGACACCCCAAGGTATCGCAACACTCCGAGCTATCGCGACACTCCGAGCTATCGCGACACCCCAAGGTATCGCGACACTCCGAGCTATCGCGACACCCCAAGGTATCGCGACACTCCGAGCTATCGCGACACCCCGAGGTATCGCGACACTCCGAGCTATCGCGACACTCCGAGCTATCGCGACACCCCAAGGTATCGCGACACTCCGAGCTATCGCGACACCCCAAGGTATCGCGACACTCCGAGCTATCGCGACACCCCAAGGTATCGCGACACTCCGAGCTATCGCGACACCCCAAGGTATCGCGACACCCCAAGGTATCGCGACACTCCGAGCTATCGCGACACCCCGACCCAACCTATCGCGATACACGGCCATTAACGCCTGAAAATTGAGAGATAATTTTTGAGTGGTTGAAGGGTAGTGAGCTTGGTTTTTGACATATTGTTATGACTTAGAACCTTGGTAGGGGGCAAAAAGCATAGAAACCAGAGATAGGTGGGACTAAGTGATTCTCAGAGACAGGGGGTACAGTGAGCTACCCAAGGGGGTTAAAATTATTGAAGCGGGTCTTTCAAATACTTGTAGCAATAAAGCTATACTAACTAGTGAGTTTTTGCAGGAACTTTGTGGGCACTCAAGGCAATCAAAGCAAGCTAGCAAGGGCGAGTACCGAGCCTGGGAGAAGGCTTCCTAGGCTTGCATAACTGTCGGGTCAACCAGCTGATTGAGGTTGGAAGATCTCATAACCCTCCTTTGTCAATTCCTAGCCCAGGCTAAGTACGACTTAGGTGTGGTAATTAACTAGGGCAACGTTAGGCACGAAGTAAGTCCAAGAGAATTAATCAACCAAGTGCAAGAAAATAAATAGGTCTTAAGTGCGAAAACACTAAGGGACAAAAAGGTAAACGGGATTCGATCACTCATCAAGTGCGGAAATTCATTTAAGTACTCCTGACGACGCAATTTCAGACAAGACCATAAACATACTATTCAACTAAAAAGAACAAAGTGATTGGTGCAAAATCAGCCTGCAACGAGGGTGTGCTTGGGTCCCAGGGGGTGAATAAATCAGGCTTATGAACCTTAGATCAGGCAGACACTTAGGCCGAGACAGACAAAGCCTCAGATCTTCTGAAGCTAGTGTCAATCACACTGCCAGGTCTTGGGCCCAACAGTTGAGTGATTACCCATACATTGCCAGATCAGAAACAAGCGATTCAGAGATGTCCTATCACATGGAGAGATCAGTAGGTAGTTCAGGGTTGGCATATCTAGAAAAGCCAGAGGGGCCTTATAAGACTCAATTGGAATATATCAGGACGAATCGTCTAGGTGCTCGCATCTACGAAGACGGACTGAGAAGATCAGTGGTCCAGATTAAGAACCCCGACCAACCCCAGGGAATAGACTACCCGGTAGTCAAGTTTGAGAATGGAGCATACCTAGATAAAGAGGGGACTATATATGTAGTCACCACTCTTCCCGATAGAACTGATGAGTTTGGGAATGTGATTGCGGAGGCCGACTTGGGAGATATAGAGCAAGGGAACTTAGAGAGAGAGCCAAGAACTCCCCGTGGTAAGTCTGTCTTGACCAGAATCATGACTCTGGAATGGATTCCACAAGATAATAAAAGCATAGATCTGCTTTTAAATCGGGAAACCGATGAGGCTTTTTGGAGATATAGAACTTCTCAACCTCAGGAGGGGAACACCCTCCCAATCTACGAGTTTAAGGACCCTGATAGTCCAGGCCAAGTAACCTACCTAGACGCTGCATCAGAGAGAATCTTCGTGGTCACTGAGCAGGGCAGACATGCCTACACTTGGAAGGGTGAATTGGTCTTTCCCCAACCAAGGTCTAATGTATCCTCTGGTCATCAAGGAGCTGGGACCTCCCACGCTCATGGCGCTCAAAGAGATAGAGGTAGAGACAAACCTGAGGTAAGTTTTGCCAACGCCCTGGGAAGAGAAAGAACGGGAACAGAAAGGAATAGAGTAGAAACTGAGAGACATAGAACCCCATGGAATCACCGGGACATTGATGATTTTCCTTTGCCAAGGCCGAGAGAACACACTAGGACCCTGCGACCAACCCAACTTGTGAAGTCCATGAAGAATTATTTCGATGGCACGGGAGACCCTTATGACCATGTGGCCGAATTTCGACAAGTGTTGAAAGCTGAACAAGTGGAGGACCTATTCACACAATATAATGCTTTCGGTCTAACCCTTAGGAACACTGCCCTTACGTGGTTCCAACCACTAAATGAGAGGCATTTCAGAAACATAGACCAACTCTTAGAGGCATTTATTGTCGAGTTTTCTAAGAGTGGAATCAGGCATAACACCTCCTCACTAATTCATAGTTTCAAACAAACACCTCAAGAGACGGTCAGACTAGCTGGAAGAAGATTTAGACAGTACCTGGAGAGATGCCCTATGCCAGAGTTACCCACACCAGCCAAACAAGTGGCCTTGTTCCTAGATGGATTGTTGAGCACTAAGCTCAGGTCATATGTGTACCTGAAGGACCCTAGAACGATAGAGGAATGCGTGCGCATGTGCATAGACATTGAGGACAATCTAGGTGAAGAGTTAGAGCTATCAAAAATCTATAAGGATTCTGATAGCTCTAGTAAGCAGACATCTGGTCAATCCACATCCATCGAGGAACTTGCAGAGAAGGTAGCCCAAAAACTAGGTGTCTCTAGTAAGCAAATTCCTAGATTTGCCCCAGTTAAGCGGTGTTACAATTGTGGCGGTGAACATATGGCAAGTGTGTGCCCCATTATGGCCCAACCTCAGGTGAACCCTAGTAGCCAGTACTGCACCATAGAGCGCAGGTATACCAATCACACGGCACAAGACTGCCCATATAACAAACAAACTGTTAGGCAAAATTATCCTCAGCCATATCCGCAACATGGTAGGTACCAGAATCAGTACCCATCACCACAATACAACAGACCACAACAAACTTATCAGCCACCTTATCAAGGGCAGCAGAGACCTCAACCAGTCCTAGTGCAGCAACCCCCTGCTCCAACCAATGTGATCCCAGTAAAATATGCCTCTACTGAAGAAAATCCGAATAGAGCCATAGTTCCAGTCACCCCATTGCTATCAGACAGTGATCCAAGTGACCATAGTTTTGACTCCACATATATTGATAGCCCACAGGCTTACTACATGCAGTCACCCGAGCATAACGAGTCATACTACTATGAGGACCCAAGTGAAAATAGTGGGGAACCGGAGTATCCTAATGTCATGTACACAAACCCCAACTCTAGACCTCAACCTAGGCAGGTACGACCCCCATTTCCTAGAGGACCATGCTTCAGATGTCAGGGAGATCACCTTATACGTGATTGCCCACTGCCTGCCCCTACACAGCCTCAACCAGTAACCATTCAGGGCTTCTGTCAAGATTGCGGGAAAGAGCATCTCCTACGAGATTGCCCGAAGAACCCTAATAACATGCCTAAAATCACTCCTATCAATGTCGTTGGGTTAGTGGTAGACTCCATAGGAAGCGTGACTTCCACTGCACCTGTGCAGGTGATCACAAGAGCCCAGGCACTTCAACAACACAAAGGTGCAGGTCCCGAACAGAGCCCCGAGGTGAGTGAAACAGAGAGCATAACCAAAAAGAGGACTAGAGCCTGGAAGGAGAGTCGTGAAAGAATGAAGAGACAATGGGCAAAAAAGATAAACGAACTTGAAGAAAGCGTGAGAGAAACCAAGGCAAAAATCACTGAAATCACATCTCAACCACACTCCCACACACTTCCACCACTACCATCCCCATCACCCTCCATTTCTCCACCCTCTAACACACCCCTCGTAACCCACCCACCACCCCGAGTAGGATCAGTATTAGCTGACCCCACTCCTGAAGGTTTGGACATGATGTTTAAAGCCTACCAGGCTCGACTTCAAGAAGGGCCAACAGCTGCAAACCTAGACAGGAGTTACCCTAGAGCCGACTTAGAGATTGAACGGATGAAGATGTGCATGAAAATGGTAGAACAAGCTCAAGCTATACTTGAGACTAGCCAAAAGTTCAATCAGACGAACGCTGTCAAGCCGGATTTGCATTTCCAAGGCTTACTAGAAAGATTAGAGCAGTTGGTAAACAAATCACAAGTTTCTTTACCTCCACAGGCTCAACCAGTTGCTGAAAGAGGAAGCCCACCACAAATGGTAGCTTATGTTCCTAATTCCACGGATGCTGGAATACCTCCTTCAATACAACAGTACTCTCCAGAGTTCTTGCGGGAAATACAAGAAGAGAAATGGGCCAAGGAGAAGGGTGATTCCCCTCCGATTCCTGAGATTGATGATCTTCGTGATCAATTTCCCCAAGACATTCCCTCTATCTATGGGGATCAAGCAGAGCAACAAGAGGATGAGAGATTAGATTTTGAATCTAATTCTTTACAAGAGTTGCCTCATTTCACAGGCCCATGGGAATCTGAATCTCTCCAGATCAGAGCGCCCACGATATTGGTAAGAAATGAAGACTCAGTGATTCCTAGGAACACTGATGTGGTGAAGAACACTAAGGTTCAATGTCACCTCACTGTAGAGGAACTCCTCAAGGCAAAACCGGAGCTCTGGAATCATGTGAAAGATCAGGTTCCAGAACTTGAATCCAATATACCAAAAGTAGGCTCTAAGCAGAAAATTCCCGAGATACCTCTTGACAAGATAGGAGACATGAGCGAAGGTGAAGAAGGTAACACTTATCTTCCGATCACCTATCAAGGTTACACAACCAAAGCAATTGTGGATTCGGGTGCCGGTGTTGCTATCGCGACCATCTCCCTGTGGAAGCGATGGGGCAAACCCACCTTAAGACCAACGAGAATGAAACTTCAAATGGCAGATGGTCATTTTGAAAGACCTCTCGGATTGCTTGAAGGGATAACTCTAACCACTTGTGGTGTAGAGTTTGAACATACGTTTGCCGTATGTGACTTTGAGAAGAATAATGTTTACGAGATGATCCTAGGAAGACCCTTCCTACGACAATTACAAATAGTACAAGATTGGGGAACCAACTCCTTGTACTTACAGCACTTAGGGGTCACCACCAAGGTCAATCTGAAGGATCACACCTTCAGAGATGTACCACCCCTACAGTGGAATCCTATCCACAAAGCGAAAGAAGACTCTATCTCCGTGCATTCTGGAAGTTCACCTGAACCATCCTGGTTGCATGAAGATACTCACTTGTGGATGTGCAAGGTCGCGGAGGAAGAGGAAAAGCGCCGAAAAGCGAGAGAAGAAGGAGCTCCCCCAGGAGATAGACCAATAAAAGACCCAGCCTATACTCCGATGATATTTCCTGACGAGGAATTTGAGCCTCATGGTTGGGCAGAAATCTTAGCTACCATGGACATTGCAGTCAATGAGGAACAATGGACACCCCATTGCGATGAGGAGGGCTACGATATTTCAGTGTTCATGTGTCAGCCCTTGTTGGAAGAGTGTGATCCTAGTGAGTCCATGGAAGAAGAAGAGAGTGACGATGATCTAGAATCCATTGTGATGGATACTTACTTTGACTCAGAGGAACACTACTTAGAAGACATAGGAGTGTTAACCCAAAAAGAAGAAGAACCCCTTGCGAGTATTAAAACGATAAATTCAAAGAAAGGAAGTGAAGGAAGTCAAAAGAAAAAGAAAAGGAAAGCAGTAAGACAAGAAGAGGAAGAATCATTGTTTGAAGTACCAGAAAATTTCAAGAAATATGAAGTGGAAGACCGGAAAATATTGGTACGAATGCCTAAGAGAGAGGCCATTATAGGAGAAGCATATGACAATAAAGAAAAGACCAAAAAAATTGTAGTGACCCTTGAAGGGAACGAAGAGAGATGTACGTACATAGGTGACGACCTAAGTGCAGAAGAAGAAGCAGAGCTTGTAGCTCTATTAAGAGAATATAGGGATGTGTTCGCATGGCATTATAGAGACTTGAAAGGAGTAGATCCAGAGATCTGCTCTCATACGATTCCGATGACCGCTGATGCTAAGCCCACCAAACAAAAACCCTACACGTATAATGACAATTATGCGGCCAAAATAAAAGAGGAAATTGACAGGCTGATTGAAGCCGGATTCATCTATGAGATTGAGCACACTGAATGGGTGTCCCCTATTGTAGTGGTGCCCAAGAAGAATGGGAAATTGCGAGTGTGCATTAACCTTAAAAAAGTTAATGCCGCTACGATTAGAGATAGTTATCCACTGCCCATCACCGAACATCTTTTGGAGCGTGTTGCAGGCAAGGAGGTTTACAGCTTCCTTGATGGATTTTCAGGTTACAACCAAGTAGCCATTGCCCCCGAAGATCAACACAAAACGGCCTTTGCCACAGAATGGGGAATCTTTGCATTCCGTGTGATGCCATTTGGGCTCACCAATGCACCTGCAACATTCCAAAGACTCATGTGTCATGTCTTCAAAGAGTTCTTGCGGAAGAGCTTAGAAGTATATGTGGATGATTTGTGCGCTCATTCCCAAGAGAGAAGTTACCACATCCCTGAACTCAGGCAAATCTTCAACAAGTGTAGAGATTATCGAGTGTGTCTGAATCCAGAAAAGTGTGTGTTTATGGTACGACAAGGTAAGATCTTAGGTCACATCGTTTCTAAGAATGGAATTTCAACAGATGAAGACAAAGTAAGAGCAATAGCAGAGTTGCCCAGACCAAGGAATGTTAAAGAGGTACAAGCCTTTATGGGCCATTGCGGATATTACCGTAGGTTTATCCACATGTATGCCATCATAGCTAAACCTCTTTATGGGTTGTTAACAAACTTTGAATGGAACGAGGAATGCGAGAATTCCTTCAATGAGCTGAAGAGACGTTTGTGCACAGCACCAATACTGACTACTCCGGATTGGAGCAAACCCTTTCATGTCCATGTAGATGCCTCCAATCATGCTATAGGATGTGTGCTAGCACAACCCACAGGTGAAGGAAACCTAGATTTGCCGATAGCATATGCTAGTAGGCAATTAAATGCAGCTGAACGAAATTACACCACAACGGAGAGAGAAGGCTTGGGCATGATATATGCTGTGAAGAAGTTTAGACACTATCTATTGGCCAATAAGTTCAAGTTTTTCACTGATCATCAAGCGCTACTATATTTGGTCAATAAACCTTGCAATACAGGTCGCTTAGTAAGATGGTTTCTCTTACTAATGGAATACGACTTTGAAGTTGTTGTCAGGAAAGGTAGAACCCATCTTAGGGCAGACCATCTTTCTCGCATCACTTTAGGAGAGCCACCGCAAGGAGTGTCTGATGAATTGCCCGATGCGTATCTGTTCAATTTAGAAGTTGTTCCTAAATGGGCAAATAAGTTGGTACCAGTCCTAACCTTCGGGCCTGCAAATAAGAATGTGAGAACCAGCAAAGAAGAAGTTGTAAAATCATTAAAGTATCAAATCTTGGCTGGAAGTATGTACAAGCAAGATACAGAAGGGGTGTTAGCTTGTTGTGTCGAGGAGGATGAACATGCTAGCTGGCTGCAACAAGCCCATGAGGGACCGCTAGGGAATCACTACTCTAAACAACGAACCTTGCAGAATCTAAAACGCTTAGGAGTGTATTGGCCTAGCATGGACAAAGAAGTACAAGAGTGGATCCAGAGCTGTCCAGAGTGCCAGGAGAGACCCCCAGTGGAGCATGCCACTCTTTATCACATGTCATTAATCCCAGATTGGAGTGCTCCACTGGTCGAGTTCATGAGAACAGGAACATTAACCAATCAGGCTAGTATTGCAAGAAAACGGAGCATGGAGCAAGAGGCTCAAGACTATGCTTTAGTAGGAGACAACCTGTATCGAAGAGGCAAGGATGGTTACCTAAGACTGTGCGTACATGAATCAGACTACTTGAAAGTCTTAGAAACGGCACATAGCGGTGCTGCAGGTGGGCACTTTGGGCCTGACAGAGTGATTAAGACTGTTCTCTTCTCAGGACTGTGGTGGCCCACTCTTCATATGGATGCACATACTTATGTGAAGAGTTGCGACACATGCCAACGTGCCCAATATCCGACAAGAAAGGATGAAATGCCCTTGAGGCCAATGATGGGAGGACGTGCATTTTCAAAGTGGGGTATAGACTTTGTAGGTCCCATCAACCCCCCAGCTAGGAACTCCCATGCAGAATACATTATTGTAGCCACGGATTACCTTACAAAGTGGGTGGAAGTAAAAGCCACAACAAAGAATGATGCTCAAACGACGGCTAAATTCTTATTCGAAAATGTGTTCACTAGATATGGGTTACCAATAGAGTTGGTTAGTGATAGAGGAACGCACTTCTTGAATGAGGTCATTGAAAATCTCCTTCAAGAATTCATGGTGGTACATAAGAAGTCTGCACCCTATCACCCACAAGCTAACGGACAAGCCGAGAGCACGAATAAGATCCTGTGTAACGTATTGACGAAACTGGTCAATAATAAACGCTCTGATTGGGACAAACAACTTCACCATGCTGTTTGGGCATACCGAGTTGCTTACAAAACGGTACTCAATGCCACCCCATTTCAGATGGTCTTCGGACAAAATGCGGTGCTACCCTTAGATTTCCTAATTCCAGCTTTAAGAGTAGCACAAGAGCATGAGTGGAATGGACATGAGTTGTCCTCGAGGATCTTGGATCTAGAGCGCTTAGGTGAGACGAGGCTACGAGCAGCAGCAGGTATCTATGCTGCAAAGAAACGGCAAAAGGCATACTTTGATGCCCATGTGAAGGATAAGGGCTTGAAAGCAGGAGATCTAGTGTTAGTCTACACATTGAAACAACACGCAAGAAAGCTAGAGAAGAGAGGCTACGGACCTATGATCATTAATAGGATCTCCACGAGTGGAGCAGTACAACTAGCCACTTTAGAGGGGGATGTCCTCCCAAACTATATTAGCGGATGCAGAGTCAAGCTGTATCAGGAACCCCTCACGGAGGAGATGCTAAGCCGACTCAATATTGCTAAGCAACGTAAAGAGGAGGAAAAACGAATTCGAGAAGAAGCACAGGCAGAGGCCTTAGAACGTATTAAACGAATGAAGTTGAGAAGACAAGGAAGAGACCAGCCTATGACTAACACTGAAGAGTCCCCAGGCTATCCCATGGCCATGTGTGAGGCTTCAGGTGGACGCACCCCTAAGATAGTAGACCGACGACCTTTTGTGACCCTAGAAATAGGACAAAAGGACAGCACAACAAGCGTGAGGGCTTTAATTGATTCAGGAGCAGCCACGAGTGCAGTTCGGCTTTCTTATTGCCAGCAGCTGCAGTTGGAGGTAAAACCCATAGAAGCATATCTGATAGGATTAGGAGGTGTTGAAACCCCTTGTATGGGAGAGGTGGATCTTCCCCTCAACATACAAGAGGTCCTCATGCCAGCAAAAGTGCTAGTGTGTGAAGACGAGGATCTAACCGAACCTCTTGTCTTGGGCCAAGACTGGATCTATGATTACGCAGTCAACCTGAACCTAAGAAGTGGACTTCTTCAGGCTTGGGTAGGCCAGAGTCGTCTCACAATTGAATTAGAAAATCAAGCACTCAAACCAATAGAACAGGCAACAACTCCTGGTCCCTCCAGGAATCCACACGAAGATAACCACGTTGTGCTTGTCCAAACTTCTATGGTGCAGAGAAATGTCAATCTTACTGAAGGTTCAGGAGCCAAGAAGGAGTTCCTAATTGATCCAAAGAAGATTTTAAACGAACGGACCGAACGTCAATCTATACGAAGGAGACCGCTGATCAAGAGGAAGGAGCGCCAACCCGCGCAACATGGAGCATCTCGTGGCGTGAAGCAGATCTGGATACGCAAGGATGGGAGACCCACAGCTCCAATCGCAGATTCTCAAGGAGACAAGAAACGAGCCTCACAATCAAGGAACAAAGCTAAGAAGCCTCCTAATATAACCCCTAGGCACACCATCTCTATTTGGGTTCCTAAGCGGTCAATGAAGGCCATCCCTAATGCTAGACAGATATGGGTGCCCAAGGCTAGCTTACAAGCCCAAATTACTTCAACCACAGGCACAAGGATGAAGCAGCTCTCACAAGCACTCTTGGCCAACAACTCAGGAAGTGACAAGATACCTACACCTCTCACTGTCCACACTCCCATCAACCTCAGGAATGTCTAGAAATGGGTACCCACAAGGTCCCAACCACATCACACACTCAGACTAAAATCTTCACCTGTCCTTAGCTCTAAGAGCTACGACTCCTGTATCAAAGTGTGGAGAGTTAAACTGTGTACTAAACCCCCTGACCTTATTCTGTAAATCCGTCCACACTAACACAAAAGCATCTCGAGTCCATTGCATAACCAAAGTATGCATCTAGGATGACACTGACCATTAATCACCACTCACACATATCATAAACACCTCACCACTAACCACTGACCTCCGGGATTGTCATGTTAGTATTGTGAAGGGAACATCATTACATCTTGTTTCCTATGCAACACTAATGTGCCTTTCGTCTTCCAGCAGATAAGCGACCTACTCTCATGGCAACCGCGGCAGGCACAAGCTCTCAGGCAGGATCTGGTGCCCCTATCAACTGGGATGCCATGCCAGTGGAAGCTCCACCAACGGCTAGGCCTGAAGAATTCTTGAATGTGCGAAGGATCCCTATTCCAGATCCACCCAGTGGGCTAACTGAAAGAGTAAAAGGGCACTCCCATTGGTTCAACGAAATGCCAGGGGATTTGGGAGACGCGGACCACATCTGGGAGTCCAAGATGGAGTGTGGAGGGGTTTGGTGGACCTTCCAATTCTTTTCAAGAGAATTTGAGGCCTTACAAAATGCAGCCCCCCTTCAAGAGATCTGGCGAAAGGCAGGACTGCAAACTTACTTCAGTGCAGCTCTACCAAAACCTGACTTCCTCAGGTGTTACTACTTGATTGCCACGATGAAACCTACCGGGGATAAAGATCACTCAGGCACATTCTGGGTGCCCTCCTTATCTAATCTGGAGGAGATGAGGAAGTTTGAACTAAATGTAACATTAATCAGGGAAGCCCTTCAAATGTATGGCACTCATGTGCCTTCAGATCGCGACCCCCTGATACCAGAATCAATGAAAAGCAATAGAGTCAAGAAGCTCAAAGACATGTGCGCCCTCACCCCCAACATCGCCATACCCCTGCGGATGTGCCTCCAGCACTTCGCATTTCCAGCTCAAGACCGTTTCACTCAGCCTCACAAGAAGATATGGTACGGACTGTATTTGGCAGAGACCGGCAGCTTGCCCATTAAGATGCCAGTATGGATCTTAGATCAGGTATATGAGGCAGGCAAGCGGGGGGTGAGGAAACCCACTCTACATGGTTGCTGTGCGTTGACTAGAATCATCTACAGATGTCTGGCGTACGATGTACCAGTTGCGCGAGCCCTAAAGTATGCACATCTGGAGTTGTTTAAGGGGCGAAAGTCAGGGAGTCAGCCTGCAAAAAGAATGCGTGGATCCCTTTCACAAGTCTTGATCCCTCCAGCAACCACTACCGAAGTCTCCACTAGAGCGGAAGCCCCGGTGGCACCAATCATAATCCATCTCCAGGAGTCTCAACCAAGAGAGGTGGTACAGCCCACTCCCTCTGCCCCTCCGCTACCTACCGAGGCAGAATTCGCAGCGATGGCCACTTTCACCGAAGACCCAAATTTTGATTTTGAAACATTTCTGCAGACGGCTCATCTATCAGACAGTGAAGGTTGCCCTGACAATATCGATCCGGGGACATCAACCCAAAGAGAACATGCACGAGGTGAGACAAGCAGCGTACAGGAGCTAGGAGTGACACAACCTCCTCCAAGTCCAAACACACAAGCTCAAGAGCAGGCACCAAGGAATAACCCAGAAGAGAGTGAAGACGAAGCCCCTGCATATACGGCACAGCTCAAACGATTATACCAGACAATCAAGCAGGTACAAAGCCGCCATAGAATGTCAGAAGAAGCAAATAGGGCCCTAGTAAACCAGATGTTACAGTCAGAGCATATCGACCCCCAATTTGTAGAATCGCTAAATCTTTTGGCGGACACCTGTGGCATCAGTGAAGCATTGAGAACCTTGGTCTGTCAAGAGAACCCTGCTTATGATCAAAGAAGAATTGATACGCGGCCGCGACAAGGAAAGATGATTCAGATGGAAGTATCTACCGCGCTAGCTACATCCACATCAGAAGATGTTCACATGATTAGCCCTAGGCCCAATAATGAACCAGAGGAAATTACGCATGCACCATCCCCCCCATCATCCCCTATCCCACCCTCAGAGCCTCTCTCCACTTATTTTTCTACACAACCATTCTCCTCCTATAGTGAGACCATTGTACACACCCCCGTTTCTACTCTCCTTCCTTCACCCTCATCCATTTCTGTCACTCAGATTTTTGAACCCCAACTAGGTCACCCTTCCTTCCTCCATGCCTTTGGACAACCATCTGTCACTAGTCAGACTCTTTCCCTTCCCTTACCCTCCACCCTTCCATTTCATCCCTCCCAAACTATACCTACTCCATCTCTTGTAACTGCCTCGGGCACCACATTATTCACCCAACCCTCCTTGTGGACCCAATTTGTAAACATTCTTCGACAGGTTGAGGAACATAAGAAAAAGTCCCTTCCCCAAAGTCACTTCCCCACATTCACAGCCACCACTATCACACCACCCACCATCCCGGTGTTCACATTTCACGAATCACACTCACTCATGTCCGATCCCATGGACATCTCACCATCCGCTGGATCACCCACCACCACTGTTCTCACAACACCATCACAGGTTATTACACTCACATCACCACTTCCACACATAGTAGGCACAACATCCACTTTCCCCATTCCCACTTCCCAACCCCCTGCATCTTCCACCTCATTTAGTCTTGCACTCGACACGATGCTTGAAGCTGCCACTCAGCTCAAGCAAGAATATACATTATTGGAAGAAAATAACAAAGGGCTTTGCACCCTCTCAGCAACACTCCAAGAGCGTGTCACTGCTTTGGAGTTCATTCATACGGAGTCACAACGCAAGATCTCTGCCCTCGAACAGGCAAATGTGCAACTCAAGGCGAGACATATGGAAGAGAGCAAAGCCATGGAGGAACAGCTGCGCGATCAAATGGGCCGCAATGCACGGCTTCAACGAAATATGGCTTTGCTACGACGACATCTAGCGGCAGCTCAAGAAGAGAACAGACGGCTTCAACAACAAAACCAAGAGAATCTCGAGGCGGCCATGGAGAACACCCCGGGAGCACCCATAGACCCGGTTAAATTTCAAGCGGTCCCATCAGAGAGCATACAACAAATATTGGAAACGTATGCCAATCTGTTAGAAGCACATGATCAGCTTGCCGACCAGCTAAAGGACGTACAGAGACCCCAAGAGTCTACACCACACCGACAGGAACATAAAGAAATGACAGACGCTGCTACTTCAACCGAACCTGAACCTTCAACGCCCAACGACGTGCTGGAGTTACGGCAGCAGATCGCAGAATTAAAACTGAAGTTGATGCAGTACGAACGACCCCCTTCCCCACCAGAGCAACCGTCAGAAGAAGAAGCAGTTACCATCCCAGTGGAGGAAGCATTAGTCGACGCCTACGAGCCTCAACCATTCCCAGGAGGACGCGTAACAGAAGAAGGTCAAGATACCTATGAGGAACCCCCATCAGCATGGATGAAACAAGTAGAGGAGATGGGGCAAACTCATCAGGAGCGGATATCCACTCAGATGCTGGCAATGAAGGCCATTGAGGACACCATCCTTCACTCAGAATACTTCAGGCACGTCGCCCCTAGACGCCTTATCACTAGTTCAGAACTGCAATACAAGCCCTATTTTGTACTGTTAGTTGACTACAATGCAGAAATCAAACGGGTCACCAACAAGTGCCCCACATTTGCCACACAGTTCGAACCAGAAGACATACCAGAAGCGGCACGAAAAGGGGTCATATTCCAACCAACGTGGAGGCAAAAGTTACTCGAAACTTACCCAGAAATGCTTCGAACATGGGATCATGCCCCCATGCATTTGAGGTACAATC
>CM035438.1:41134399-41206899 GCA_020310875.1 Ceratopteris richardii | reverse complement strand
GCATGGAGGAGCTGTAGATGGAAAAGATGGTGGTAGAATTTTGGGTGCTTGGGAAGTTGACATGAGAGGTGAATTTCCACTTCTCTTTGTATCCAAAAAAGAGGCACGGACTAAGCTTCCGCATTCTGAGGTGGTCAAGAAATGCCAAGGAAAATTGGAGCACTACAGGGGCTTAGGTGATCAACCATTAGAACAAAGTGATTTAAGCAGTGCACAGGTTTTGCGGGAAGAAGAAATAAGAGAATTGCTTCTTGATTATGTTGGTCGACACTGTTGCTGGGGGCGCTCTCCAGCAAGGACATGAAGGATAGTAAAGGTTGAGGATTGCAACTCATATATTGGCATGCTTGAGACATTTATTGGGGGAAGGGATGTGATTGATGACGTGGAGCCATATGGAGGAGGACTTTTATCTGTAATACCTTATCTTTTTCTATTGGGGGGTGTCAAGAGGAGGGGTGCAGCTCTTAACGCGGGGGCTTCGTCATTTTTTCGGTGTGTGCAGAAACGAGGGAGGCACGGAAGAGTAGCAGCAAGTGGAGGGAGGAAGGAAGGAAGCTACCGAAGAGAGTGCAGGACACGAGGTCGCGGGTAGCCGCAGCAGAGGGGGAAGATCGAGAAGAAAAGGGGAGTAAGAAGGATTGGCAGATGTTATGAAAGATGAATCACCACAGAAGGTTTGGAGAAAGATGTGTTCATGTTCCAAGAACGCAATTCTAGGGGGTTTGAGTTGAACGGGGGGGGGGGGGGGGGGGGCAACCCTTGCTGATTTGGTTCAGTATGGCTTTCTCTATGTGTTGGTGAGGAACAACAATGTCATCTGCAAGTCATCCGGCTCTTCTTGCTACAGATCTATCCAGGAGAAGAACTCATGATGTCTGAGTTGGGGAGAGGGAAAGGCTGTTGGCATTGTACCGTTTCTTTGGGTGATGATGTATCTAGAGAGTCTTTTGTTCACTGCTATTGTTAATTAAAGAGGTTAATAAGGGAAGATGATTCAGTAAAAGGCACGATGGAAACCGAATTCTGAGCATCAACAAAGGGTACGGTGAAGGTTGGCTTCCGAAAAGCATGTCTCCACTGGTTGCTCGATTCCAATGTCATGCTCATAATGAGGAACCAAGTGCGTTATAAGAGGTGCAAGCAAGATTTGACTCTCAACAAGAGGGCTATAGAATATTGGATTTATAGGTTTCCTCTCTCTCCCATTTTCCTTCTCAGTGTAATGAAGATCTCAAGGACTGCTTATAAACATAATTGATAGCAAGTTTATGTGAATGTTTGTTTGTCTTAAGGTGCCCGTGAATGATATTTTCTCTCTGGCTTTCTCTGAGAGAGAGAGAGAGAGACCTGCAGATCTGCGTTAGAGGTATTTCTGATGCAGATGCTTGTTCCCCTCAAGTAGTAGAATAGCTCCCAAGATCTCGGAGGCCTAAAAATATATAAAGGATAAAGCCGTACATAAGTCTCTTGATTAATGTTACCGCAAGGCATGAAGCTCATTAGTCGCTGACATAGAGTGCAAGGGAATCCTTGCTATGTAGCTCAAGGCAAGTTTCATTTCAGAAGCGAAGATCTGGAGTTGTTTATCTGTATCAGTCATTTTTTGTACGTCTTTATGAGTCATTTACAGCCTTAATTTTTTTGTTTATGGTACCAAAACAAGTTAGCCAAGTTCACAGTGGTTACACACCTCCATATAGCAGATTATTCAGTGGCTCAGTTAACTTCATCAAGCATTTTGATATGTAATAAGTTGCCTAGGTGTCTGCCTCAAGGAGGGTTTTATTTAAGGCCTAGTTATGCTTTCTAGGGTGCCCATTGTGTGATTATTCAAGGCTGATGTACAACCAACTAACAATGAAGCTGCCTGTCACCACACTTATGTCTCTCCTTTGTGCTTAATGCTTCTATGTTGAAGTTTAAGCTTACGACCTGTTTTTCTTGCAATATTGAAATTGACAAAGCAACGATGATGGGCCTGTAGAGGTTAGGCATCACCCTAAGGTGTTGTGCAATATTTCCGTTACTTTTGCTACGTTTCTCTTGACTTTTTTTTACTAATGATGCTTCTATGCTCGATTTAAAAAAAGGGTTTGATATGGAAAAAATGGTATGAGAGAACCTTCAGATGAACAAGGGTAGAATTAATGGGGGAATAATCTCGAATCAACGTGCCAAGATTTTAAATGAACATTAGGGTTTACGTGGCACACTTAATTAATATGATGCCCGAATAAAAGTGTGCTTCTATTCACATTTTGTGGGGCGCAAGAGACTTAGTTTAGGTATGAACAAGGATAATTGTGGCGCACATTATTAGAAACATTGAGAAGTCAAAATCCTAGCTCATGGATTTCCCCTACATTCCTATTAGAGGATATCAATGATTGAGCTATGTTTTTGTATCATTGTTGCGACGAGGATGATGAATGTTAGAAAGTAAGATTACTAAGGGTTGCTTATGGATATGCTATACTTTCCAAAGATGGTATGCTAAAGCATCATGTTAAAAATCACTGGAAGGATGAAATCTAAGCCTAGCCCTTATTCGCTTAATGACTTCTTTTAAAGAGATCCACGACATATAGGGTAAACTTGAGGTAAAAAGGGGGTGAGAGTAGAGTCTTCGGCTTAGGAGGCAATCATTCTGGAAATCTTGCTTTGGATCCCAAAGGAGGACATATTCGGGAAGCATATGAACTAGTACATATACAAAAGAAGGATTCCTTGAGGGATAATTACGGGCTCTAAGTAATCCAATTGGACCGATTCCGAGGGATTTGAACAAAATAAAGTCTCGTATAATCATTTTTTACTTGGGCATTAGAATCTAACATTTTGGTGCGTTTTTCGGGAATAGCTTGGTACGTCTCTACAAGAGAGTGCCATAGGTTCGCCTAGCGCCACAGGTTGGTCGAGCTTGCGGACCCCAAGATCTAGTACATGAGCGAGGGGAGCTCATCGTCAGGAGCAACACAAACTCAAAGAGAGGAACGCGCTCAAAGAAGAGCCCTTGAAAGAGAAAGGAGAAGGTGGGAACCGCCAAGTGAGTGGACCTCGATTGGTTCGAAGAAATCGGCCAAAAACGTGTACTCCCGTAGGAGAGTCGCGAATCAAGTGCGGAGGTTTGAAGGAGGGATCCTAAGGCCGCGTGCACTAAATTTCTAGGATCGAAGTGATATCGACATCACACCTCTGTTCGAAATGGCCCAGCGGATTTCGGTTCAGTTGGGGGACTTCACCAAGTTTTCAGGTACTTGGGACGAAGATCCGGATAGTTTTATCCAGTTGTTTGAGGTTACTTGTGAGGCCAATGACGTAGTTGACCAGGATCAAAGGTTGAGAATTTTTCCGGCTATTCTCCGTGATGAGGCAGCCAATTGGTATGGGAATCTGACACCACAAGAGCGTGAAACTTATCAAATGCTCAAGGAAGCCTTCTTGGCAAAGTTTCGACGACAAGGCTTCCAAGATAGATTGGCCCAACAGATGGATTATTTGCGACAGGGAGTCAATGAGAGCATCGATAACTACATTCAGAGAATGGAAACGTTGGTAAGAAAGATGGGCGCGAATGCCCTGAACGATGAGACATTGAAACGAAGGTTCATTTCGGGATTGAGAGATCCTACGGCACAGCAGCATATCAGCCTGACAAGACCTGCAACTTTAATGGATGCTAAGGAACAAGCAAGGCTTTGGGAGGAAGTACAATTATGCCAACAAAGGAAGATGGAGCTCTTATACGAGCCTATGGGAGGCCCAGGAAATATACCAATGAAAGATCCGGGTCAAGGAAGTCCCGCATTGACGACTCCAGCTTTTGTAGCTGCCACTAGCACTCCAGGCGAGGTAAAGCCTGCGCTAACTGAAGAACGAATATTGGAATTGGTCACGCAAGCTATAAAAGCTGCCACAATGACTCAGGAGACATACACAATAAAACCAGAGGTCACAACAAACCCGAATCAAGTGTTTTGATCAAATACATGGTGCGGAAAGTGTCATGGTTACGGCCATTTGGCTTCAGAATGCCCTACAGTCTCGAGGGTATTCACAGATAGGTCACCACCTAGGATGCGTTGCACTTTTTGTGGAAGGACAAATCACACGGAGGACCGATGTTACAACAAGAGAGCCTATGAAGAGAGGACCATGAAATCAGGAGATACAAGAGAAAGACCTTACACGGGATTGCCCGCTCAAAGTGTCCCACCTACATCTCGTTGGGAAAACAGACCCACTTATGGATATGGTGCTCAGGGTCAAGGAGGAGACTATCCAAGAGGAGCCGTGCGTGATCAAAGAAGAGATGGTCCAATCCAGTGTTGGAGATGCCATGGCTTTGGCCATACTCAATCTAGATGTCCAAACAAAAAGAAACCAATTGATTATACCCCACTATGTAGGTACTGTAGTGGAGAGGGCCACTTTGATGAAGATTGTCCAAAACGAAGAGCTGCCGCTGGCAAGGAAAAGGACCAGTAGGGTCCTCGAATTATGTTGATACTCAGATGCATTCCACATCGAGAGCTCAAGAGCAAGTTCCTACAATCGGAGTAGTGTTCAAAACACCGAACCCTCAAGAAGGCTCTAGCTCGTCAATGCACTTTGTGGATGCTTACGAAGCCAAGAAACCACACAAAGATCCAACTGTGGCAGTAGTCACAAGAACTCAAGAGTATTCGAAGAAGAATCCAGGAGGCGAAGGTGAAGAAGGGAGTCAAGAGAAGATCGTTGAGCGTGAAGAGGTAGAAAACCAAGTTGGAGGATTTGCTGAGCAACAAGAGTTTGAGGATGGGGAAGAGATAGAGATTCTTCCAGCAGTGACCAAGGAGTTTGTGCCAGGCATAGCACCATTCCCCGAAAGATTAAGGGCTCCGAAGTGTAGAAAGGAAAGACAAAGTTCGGAAGAAGTGGACATTGTAAAGCTGCTCGCTGACACGGAAGTCACGCTGGACATTGGCACATTGCTGAAGTGTTCACCTGCTTATAGGAAACAATTCTACAACGAATATATTAAGAAGCCGAGGAAAGTTCAAGAGAAAAGGAGACAAGATAAGGATGTCCAAGGAATCATTCAAAGTATTACGACGCAAATCGATTCGAATGCTCTGGCTGTAACGATCGAGATTAAAGGATATGCAGTCCCTGGTGCTCAGTTAGATAGTGGAGCCACAGTCAACCTGATGACTGAGTTCATGATGAAAGCTTTGGGCCTCAACCACATGGAAGAGACGCCGATGTCTTTGAGAATGGCAGATCAAACACAAGTGAAGCCTGGGGGTCTTTTGAAGAATGTAAGCACAGTTGTGGGCGGTTTAGAGTTTAAAGTTGATTATCTGATAGTAAGACCAAGAACCTCAGAGGCTACCTTCTCGATCCTACTTGGACGGCCATGGCTGGTGCAAGCCGAATGTGTGCATGACTGGCGCACAGGTTCTATTTCAATAGGGCCAAAGTCTGATCGGATTCAAATACAAGTATCCACACCCTCGAGCAACAAGAAGAAAACAATAATAGTCGATGAGATGGAAAAGAAAGATAAGGAGAAAGCAAGGCACGAGATTGCACGAGCTAGGTTTTCCTTGAACACAAACACCTACAAGAATCTACTTCAAGACGGGTTCAACTTGCAGCTCTTTAAGAATCAAGACACGAAGATGGGAGAGTATCAAAATCCATTGCTCTATAACGACGATTCCGATCAGGAGTTGCTAGGATGGTTGACACATACAAGTGAATTTGATTGCTACATGTTGAGTATAGACGCAAAGGAAAATAAAGCTACCCAATCCCTAGAGAAGGGAACTTCAAAAGATGAGTTGAAGCTGGAGTTAGCTCCGGCAATGGAAGTGCAACAGTTGAGAGAAAGAGTTAGAATGCTAGAAGCAGAGATTCTAGAGAGAAGTCGAGAATCGGAAAAAGAAGCGAAGAGTAAAACTAAAGTGTCGGAAGCCATTGCAAAAGCTGAACTAAAGAAATTAGGTTCAATCAAAAAAGAACAAAACAATGATTTACTGGCCAACCATGCACGCGTGATCGGAGAGCACGTTCCAATCACAGTGTCATCAAGGAATAAGGAATACTCGCGAGAAGCTCAGTTGGAAAAATGGAAAGTTTTTCCAGAAAAGTTCTTGAGCATGGGGTCAGAGCTACCAGATGGAGTACGAGATTGCATTAAATTGGTACTCAAAAATTTCAGCAAGGCCTTTGCATGGTCATACAGTGATCTGAGAGGAATTGATCCCCAAATCTGCCAACATTATATAGACTTGGAAGAAGGTACCCGACCAATATGTCAACGACTCAGGCGGACAAATCCAGTCTACTCGGAATTGATCAAGTTGGAATTGACTAAATTATTGGAAGCAGGATTCATATATCCCATCGCATCCAGTGAATGGGTATCACCAATTGTAGTTGTTCCGAAGAAAAATAAGAAAATCCATATTTGCATAGATTATCGGAAGCTGAACGAGCGCACGAAGAAGGATCATTTCCCTTTGACGTTTACTGATCAAATCCTGGACAGAGTAGCTGGCCATAAATTGTACTCATTTTTGGATGGTTTCAGTGGGTACAACTAGATCCAAATCCATGAAGAGGATCAATCAAAAACTACTTTCACCACGGAATGGGGTACGTACGCATATCGTGTGATGCCATTTGGATTATGCAATGTGCCGGCCACATTCCAGAGAGCAATGATAGCTGCTTATCAAGACTATTTGCAGGATTGGATGGAGATATTCCTCGATGATTTTGCAATCAGAGGCAATGATGAAAACATGATGGAGAGGATCGAAGCTATTTTAAGAAGAAGCATCGAAAAAGGCATCGCATTAAATCCTGAAAAGTGCACATTTGGAGTACGAAGAGGATTGCTTTTGGGACATGTGATTTTCGAAAAAGGGATTGCGGTTGACGAGGATAAAGTGGAAAAGATCGGACAACTTCCACCTCCGCAAAATTTGCGGCAACTCAGAGGATTCTTGGGGCATGCTAATTATTATCGACGGTTTATATTAAACTTTGCATCCTTAGCTGCACCACTGACGAATCTTTTGAGGAAGAACCAACAATACCAATGGACGGAAGAGTGTCAAGTTGCATTCGAATTGATCAAAAATAAATTGATAAATGCACCAATCTTGGTAGCACCCGACTGGACAAAAGAATTCCATGTGCATACCGACGCTTCTCATACTACGGTTGGAGCAGTAATATGCCAAGCCGATGAAAAGAAGTTGGACCACCCTATTTATTACGCAAGTCGCAACTTGAATAGCACTGAGAGGAACTACACAACCACAGAGAAGGAATGCCTATCGATGATCTTTGCGGTGAACAAGTATCGGCATTACTTGATGGGAAAACATTTCACGTTTTATGTGGATCATGAAGCCCTTAAGTATATCATTAATAAACCCGAGCTATCAGGGCGATTGATGAGGTGGATGCTACTTCTCCAAGAATTTCAGTTCACAGTGGTAACCAGACCAGGCAAAGCGCATATATTGGCCGACCATTTATCTCGAATTGTTAATGAGGAGCCAATCTCTGGTGTGCCCGACGATGCTCCCTATGGGCATCTATTCCAGGTTGAAGCTAAAGTACCTTGGTATGCCGACTTGGTGAATTTGTTGTGCACTACTAAATATCCGCCAGGAGCAAGCAAGAGAGAGAAGCAAAAACTGTTAGCATTGGCGAAGCACCATAGCATCATTGGGGGGCAACTCTATCGATATTTTGTTCATGAGAGAATTTATCGGAGGTGTCTCGAGGAAGAAGAAGCAAACCTAGTGTTGAGAGCATTGCATGACGAACCTTGCGGTGGGCATTTTGCTGGTGAACTGACGGCAAGAAAGATTTTATTGGCTGCGTATTGGTGGCCAACGCTGTTCAAAGACTCGCACACATACTGTAAGAAATGTGACAGATGCCAACGAATGGGCAAACCCACATTAGCACATGCTGCTCCTCTCACGCCAGTGCTGGCTCTTAAGCCTTTTGAGAAGTGGGGAATTGATTTTGTGGGGCCTATTGATCCTCCCTCACGTCAAAGATCCAATAGGTATATCTTGGTCTGCACAGACTATGTTACCAAGTGGGTAGAAGCCAAAGCTCTGAAGACTGACCGAGCCGTTGATGTTGCTAAATTTTTGTACGAACAAATCATCACCCGATTTGGATGCCCGTTGGAAATAGTAAGTGATAGAGGAACCCATTTTGTCAACGAACTAATCGAAGAATTAATGGAATTATATAAGATCAAACATAGAAAAAGCACTCCATATTACCCGAGGGCAAATGGACAAGTGGAGGTCACCAACAAGGTGCTGGAACAGATTCTGACAAAGACAGTAGCTGTGCATAGGCGAGACTGGGATGAGAGACTTTTGGAAGCTTTGTGGGCGTATAGAACATCCTACCGAGTGACGACAAAGAGCACTCCGTTCTCCCTAGTATACGGCGAGGAAGCCATCTTTCCCATCAAAAAAGAAGTTCCAACATTAAGAGTGGCTATCGAAGCCAGGATGGGAGAGGAAGAGTCATTAAAGGAGAGGTACATACAACTGGTCAAGCTAGAAGAAAAGAGACTTATTGCACAGCAAAGTCTGGAAGCTATTCAGAGAAGACGTAAAGAGAGGCATGACAAGAATCTCAGGACCTATGCGATTCAAGAAGGGGATTTGGTACTAGTCTATGATAGTAAATATTATAAATTCCCAGGGAAGTTACAAACAAGATGGGCAGGACCGTTTAAGGTGGTGGAACTCAATTCCAATGGTTCCATGCAAATTCAAGATTTAGGAGAAGAATATGCTCCCGTGAAGGTTAACGCGCTTCGAGTTAAACCATATTTCACGTGACAATAGGACGGGAGAAGCTAGACGAGATCCAAGCAGAAGGACGTAGTAGACTCCTTGTACATACATGTATAGTTACATATATATATATATATATATATATATATATATATATATATATATATATATATATATATATATATATATGCGCATATGTAAGCTATGATTTGTGTGTCATAAATATTCCTCCTTGCTAGCTCAAGAATTTTGGACTTCTAATTATTTTTCTTGTGTTGCGCAGAGACTGTTAGGAGCTAAGTAACAAAATGGCAGATCAAATAACGCAACTCTATTTGTACGAGCTAAGGATATATTTCTCGGACCAAACATTCGCCCGCATGGACATAGATATCGACGACTTTGAGACGGAATACGATGTTGAGGAAGCGCATTGGCTGGTATGCTATATAAATCAGGGTTTGGGTGTTGCATTTTACATTGAGTGTTTTGAGGAATACCTGACTCGACATGTAGGATGGGCGAGAGATCGATATTACTATTTCGATCCTTCGAGGGAAATGCCTAACGAGGAAAACGATATCACTTGGGCTTGGGCAGATGTGCTAACGATAGGGAGTGATGACGGAGCTCCTGAAGTTGAGCCTGACTCGCCCTAGGGAAGTTGTCGGGATACGAGTACGATGTGAGGCTACATGAGACATCCCAGAGACTCACATTCTAGGACACCTAGGGATAGGTATACGAGGGACTAAGGCATAGCTGGCTGTAGTTACCAAGTGAAAAGTCAACTCGATGAATACATATGTAGTGTCTGTAATTGAGAGAATGGAGTGAAAAGGTGGTTGATCTGTCAAAGGCTAGAGTGTATATGTTTGCATGTATGTGTGGGAACAGTGGGAAAAGTCCCTTTCTTCCTCTCCCTAATTCTCAGGACTTGGGTGAATTAATTAACTAGAAAAAAAAAACGAAGAAAAAGAAAAGAAAAAAAAAATGTGTGTGTTGTTTGTACCAATGCGCTATGGTGGGCTAGTAGGTGGGTGGATTTATCTTAGCCGGGTGGTTAGGACCACGAGCCGCAGCTAGTTTCGCCATAGGCTTGAGAAGTATATGTTTCTGTCTTAGCTACGCGCCATAACGGGTTGGTAGGTAGGTGGAGCCATCGTGGCTGGGTAGTCACGACCACGAGCCGTATCCAGCTTCGTTATGGGCTAGCTGATATATGTTATGTGTTATCATTGTGTGTTTGTGTGTGGTGCGCTACATTGCATTGGTAGATGGGTGGAATCAACCTGATCGAGTGGTCAGGTCCACGAATCGCATCCAGTGACAATGTAGGCCAACGTGTGAAATTAAATAAAATCTACATATGCAAAAAAATCCCCACTCCTGAGGGGGAGAGAGAGAGAGGAGAGGGCGAAGATCGCCTGGAAGGGAACGTTATTTGCTTGTGTGATTGGTATGTGTTGGCTTGCGACAGATCAGCTCACTTTGAATCAACATTCTTGAAGGCACAGATATTCTATATGTACTTATGGATGAGGCTTTAGCGAGGTAATGCAACGGTCTTGCTTTATAACGTGTGTGCTCTATCTGAGGGTTTTTCTAGTGTGTGGGACACTCCAGGGTTTTTATGTAGGTCTTGACTTGTACTCGAGTCTCGATGGTTTTCTGTAGGACGATGATGGGGATTCTTTGGGAATGTCTAGTCATGGAATAATTGTACATAGCGAATAGTAGGTCAATAAAAGGGGTATGCATTTTGGGTATGTTGCATCTCCGATTGGATTCATTTCAGTTGTCGTTGTTCATTTCGGTATTTTCTTTTCTGTTTTCCGCGATGGTAGTTGCATGTGTAAAACATGGAAAGGTATGCATGTGTTATTTTGGTTGAGAACATTTTTCATAATGGAATGTATGAGCAAATTGATGCATGGCTGAAATGGAATTGCATATATGTGCATGTTCGTGGATCATTTTGGAAGTGACTGATTTGTATGTATTCATGAGTGCTTTTTTGAGCACTAATAGCTTCGATGAGTGCAGGTTCAGTGGAAGTGACGGCTCGATGAAAAGGTATGCAACCCAGTTATAAATTGACATGTTCATGGTTGTTTGGATTTTATTGCAGCATGTAGTGGCTTGTCGAGGACGACTTCACAAATAAGAAGAGGGGAGTATGTTAGCTCAGAAAATGGTTGGTTTTAATGCACTAATGTGGTTCTATTTGGCAAGAAATACGTTTGATTTCAGGTACTTGAAGAATGAATTTGATGATTGATGAGAAGCATGTGGAGATATTAATTGCAGAAGTGTGGAGAGAAGGGATTGAGCATGGAGGAGCTGTAGATGGAAAAGATGGTGGTAGAATTTTGGGTGCTTGGGAAGTTGACATGAGAGGTGAATTTCCACTTCTCTTTGTATCCAAAAAAGAGGCACAGACTAAGCTTCCGCATTCTGAGGTGGTCAAGAAATGCCAAGGAAAATTGGAGCACTACAGAGGCTTAGGTGATCAACCATTAGAACAAAGTGATTTAAGCAGTGCACAGGTTTTGCAGGAAGAAGAAATAAGAGAATTGCTTCTTGATTATGTTGGTCGACACTGTTGCTGGGGGCGCTCTCCAGCAAGGACATGAAGGATAGTAAAGGTTGAGGATTGCAACTCATATATTGGCACGCTTGAGACATTTATTGGGGGAAGGGATGTGATTGATGACGTTGAGCCATATGGAGGAGGACTTTTATCTGTAATACCTTATCTTTTTCTACTGGGGGGTGTCAAGAGGAGGGGCGCAGCTCTTAACGCGGGGGCTTCGTCATTTTTTCGGTGTGTGCAGAAACGAGGGAGGCACGGAAGAGTAGCAGCAAGTGGAGGGAGGAAGGAAGGAAGCTATCGAAGAGAGTGCAGGACACGAGGTCGCGGGTAGCCGTAGCAGAGGGGGAAGATCGAGAAGAAAAGGGGAGTAAGAAGGATTGGCAGATGTTATGAAAGATGAATCACCACAGAAAGTTTGGAGAAAGATTCCAAGAACGCAATTCTAGGGGGTTTGAGTTGAACGGGGGGGGGGGGGGGGCAACCCTTGCTGATTTGGTTCAGTATGGCATTCTCTATGTGTTGGTGAGGAACAACAATGTCATCTGCAAGTCATCCGGCTCTTCTTGCTGCAGATCTATCCAGGAGAAGAACTCATGATGTCTGAGTTGGGGAGAGGGAAAGGCTGTTGGCATTGTACCGTTTCTTTGGGTGATGATGTATCTAGAGAGTCTTTTGTTCACTGCTATTGTTAATTAAAGAGGTTAATAAGGGAAGATGATTCAGTAAAAGGCACGATGGAAACCGAATTCTGAGCATCAACAAAGGGTACGGTGAAGGTTGGCTTCCGAAAAGCATGTCTCCACTGATTGCTCGATTCCAATGTCATGCTCATAATGAGGAACCAAGTGCGTTATAAGAGGTGCAAGCAAGATTTGACTCTCAACAAGAGGGCTATAGAATATTGGATTTATAGGTTTCCTCTCTCTCCCATTTTCCTTCTCAGTGTAATGAAGATCTCAAGGACTGCTTATAAACATAATTGACAGCAAGTTTATGTGAATGTTTGTTTGTCTTAAGGTTCCCGTGAATGATATTTTCTCTCTGGCTTTCTCTGAGAGAGAGAGAGAGAGACCTGCAGATCTGCGTTAGAGGTATTTCTGATGCAGATGCTCGTTCCCCTCAAGTAGTAGAATAGCTCCCAAGATCTCGGAGGCCTAAAAATATATAAAGGATAAAGCCGTACATAAGTCTCTTGATTAATGTTACCGCAAGGCATGAAGCTCGTTAGTCGCTGACATAGAGTGCAAGGGAATCCTTGCTATGTAGCTCAAGGCAAGTTTCTTTTCAGAAGCGAAGATCTGGAGTTGTTTATCTGTATCAGTCATTTTTTGTACGTCTTTATGAGTCATTTACAGCCTTAATTTTTTTGTTTATGGTACCAAAACAAGTTAGCCAAGTTCACAGTGGTTACACACCTCCATATAGCAGATTATTCAGTGGCTCAGTTAACTTCATCAAGCATTTTGATATGTAATAAGTTGCCTAGGTGTCTACCTCAAGGAGGGTTTTATTTAAGGCCTAGTTATGCTTTCTAGGGTGCCCATTGTGTGATTATTCAAGGCTGATGTACAACCAACTAACAATGAAGCTGTCTGTCACCACACTTATGTGTCTCCTTTGTGCTTAATGCTTCTATGTTGAAGTTTAAGCTTACGACCTGTTTTTCTTGCAATATTGAAATTGACAAAGCAACGATGATGGGCCTGTAGAGGTTAGGCATCACCCTAAGGTGTTGTGCAATATTTCCGTTACTTCTGCTACGTTTCTCTTGACTTTTTTTTACTAATGATGCTTCTATGCTCGATTTAAAAAAAGGGTTTGATATGGAAAAAATGGTATGAGAGAACCTTCAGATGAACAAGGGTAGAATTAATGGGGGAATAATCTCGAATCAACGTGCCAAGATTTTAAATGAACATTAGGGTTTACGTGGCACACTTAATTAATATGATGCCCGAATAAAAGTGTGCTTCTATGCACATTTTGTGGGGCACAAGAGACTTAGTTTAGGTATGAACAAGGATAATTGTGGTGCACATTATTAGAAACATTGAGAAGTCAAAATCCTAGCTCATGGATTTCCCCTACATTCCTATTAGAGGATATCAATGATTGAGCTATGTTTTTGTATCATTGTTGCGACGAGGATGATGAATGTTAGAAAGTAAGATTACTAAGGGTTGCTTATGGATATGCTATACTTTCCAAAGATGGTATGCTAAAGCATCATGTTAAAAATCACTGGAAGGATGAAATCTAAGCCTAGCCCTTATTCGCTTAATGACTTCTTTTAAAGAGATCCACGACATATAGGGTAAACTTGACGTAAAAAGGGGGTGAGAGTAGAGTCTTCGGCTTAGGAGGCAATCATTCTGGCAATCTTGCTTTGGATCCCAAAGGAGGACATATTCGGGAAGCATATGAACTAGTACATATACAAAAGAAGGATTCCTTGAGGGATAATTACGGGCTCTAAGTAATCCAATTGGACCGATTCCGAGGGATTTGAACAAAATAAAGTCTCGTATAATCACTTTTTACTTGGGCATTAGAATCTAACACACACATACACACATAGACACACACACACATACACACACACATACACACACACATACACATACACACACATATACACACAGACAGACACATACACACTTATGCACACACACACATCGACACACATTTACACACACACATACACATGCATACAGACACATATATATAGATACACATGTATATACACACATAGAGACACATACACACATAGACACACACACATACACACATAGACACACACACACATACACATGCATACACACATACACATACACACATATATATATGCATACACACACACACTTGTAAAGAGACATACACACACATACACATACAATTATACATATGCATACATACATGCTTACATGCATACATACACATACACATACACACGATACACACATCTTTATGCATACACACACACGTAGAGAGACATACACATACATGCATACATATGCATACATAATGCATATGCATACATAATGCATATGCATACATAATGCATATGCATACATAATGCATATGCATACATAATGCATATGCATACATAATGCATATGCATACATAATGCATATGCATACATAATGCATATGCATATGCATACATACATACTTACATGCATACACACACATACACGCATGCATAGATATGCATGCATAATGCACATGCATATGCATACATACATGCTTACTTGCATACACACATACACATGCATACACACATACACATACACACATACACACACACACATACACACACATACACACACATATATGCATACACACACATAGAGAGACATACACACACATACACATACATGCATACATATGCATACATAATGTATGCATATGCATACATAATGTATGCATATGCATACATAATGCATATGCATTAGCATACCTACATACTTACATGCATACACACACATATGCATACACACACATATGCATACATAATGCACATGCATACACATACACACACATAGACACATACACACACATAGACACACACACATACACACACAGATTTACACACATGCACATGCATACACACATACACACATAGACACACACACATATACACACACATACATCCATAGACACATACACACATAATGCATATGCATATGCATGCATACATACTTAAATGCATACACACACATATGCATACATAATGCACATGCATATGCATACATTATGCACATGCATATGCATACATACATGCATACACATACACAATAGAGACATACACACACATAGACACATACACACACATAAACACATACACACTCATAGACACATACACACTTACACACACACATCCAGACACATTTACACACACACATACACATGCACACAGACACATATATATAGATACGTATATACACACATAAACACACACACATACACACATAGACACACACACATACACATACACACATATACACACACACATAGACACACACACACATCCACACACATTTACACACACACACATACATATGCATACAGACACATATATATATAGATACACACACATACACACACATGCATGCATGTGCATACATAGTGCAGATGCATGTGCATACATACATGTTTACATGCATGCACACACATACACATGCATACACACATACACATACACACATAGACACACACACACACATACACACATATATACATACACACACATAGAGAGACATACACACACATACACATACATGCATACATAATGCATATACATATGCATACACACACGTATGCATACACACACATATGCATACATAATGCACATGCATATGAATACATAATGCACATGCATATGCATAGATACATGCATACACATACACATACATACACACACATAGACACATACACACACATAGACACATACACACACATAGACACACATATGCATACATAATGCACATGTGTATGCATAGATACATGCATACACATACACACACATAGACACATACACATACATACACACACATATACCCATAGATTTACACACACATACACACATAGACACACACATACACACATAGACACACACACACATACACACACATACACACACATACACACATAGACACATGCACACATAATGCATATGCATATGCATACATACATAATTACAGGCATACACACACATACACACACATGTATACATATGCATACACACATACACACGTAGAGAGAGAGAGAGACACACACACATACACACACATACACACACACACACATGCATACATAATGCACATGCATATGCATACATACATGCTTACATGCATACACACACATACACACAAATACATATACACACATAGACACACACACACACACACGTAGAGACACACACACACATACACACAGATACAGATACACACATAGACACACACACACACACGTAGAGACACACACACACACATACACACATAAATATGCATACACACGCACATAAAGAGACATACACACACATACATGCATACATATGCATACATACATACTTACATGCATACACAGACATACACACATATACACACACATACACACACACATATGCATACATAATGCACATGCATATGCATAGATATATGCTTACATGCATACACATACACACATAGACACATACACACACATAGATACATACACACACATGGACACATACACACACATATACACAAAGATTTACACACACACATAGACACACACACACATACACAGACACACTTACACATGCATACACATAGACATACACACATAGACACACACACACTTACACACATAGACACACACACATACACACATACAGACTTACACACATAGAGATACACACACACATATATAAACAAACACATACACACAGAGACACATACATACTTACACACACATACACACATCCACACACATTATTTATACAAACACACACATATATACACACATAGACACACATATATACACACACATACACACATAGACACATACACACTTACACAGACACATACACACATCCACATACATTTACACACATACATACACATGCATAGACACATATATACAGATACACACAAACACACATAGACACACACACATACACACACATGGACACATACACACATATATATGCATAGACAAACACATAGAGACATACACACATATATATGCATACACACACATAGAGACACATACACACACATACACATGCATGCATACATATGCATACATAATGCATATGCATATGCATACATAATGCATATGCATATGCATACATGCATACACACACAGACACACACACATAGACACACACACATACACACACATACACACACATACACACACATACACACACATGGACACATATACACATATATATGCATAGAGCGGCACATAGAGACATACACACATATATATGCATTCACGCACATAGAGACACATACACACACACATACACATGCATGCATACATAATGCATATGCATATGCATACATACATACATACTTACATGCATACACACACACATACACACACATGCATACATTTGCATACATAATGCACATGCATATGCATACATACATGCTTATATGCATACACACACTCACATATACACCTACATACACATATACACACATACATATGTACATGTATATATATTGATTTCTAACCCATTTTGTTTTATATGTACAGGTATTATGGATCCTAGTAGAGAGAGAAAGACAAAACTCACTCTCATAAAAAGTCTTATGAGAGCAAGAGTTCCACCTGATACTCTAGGGATCATCATGCATGAGTACTCAGAGATGGCTGATGATGAGATGGATTATACGATCCAGATGCTTACCCAGCAATCAGAGGAGGGCTCTTCTGCGGCTCCACATGCAGGAAGATAGCTATCTGCTCATAGGTATGTTTTTTTCTCATAATTTTTTTTAATGATATTATAACACATATTTTTATTTATTTTTATCTATCTATTTTCCGGACACCTATACCACCTCCAGATCATGATAGCAGAGCAGAGGTGCCTATGAGGACATGCATAGGCACCTTAGGGTTAGAGTGCAATATAGAGCCAGAGGGGAACATTGTGTACATAGGGAATGGATTGGAGTTCAAGAGAACCATGTGAGCATTATGCGACTCTTACTTGCGCCTTGGCCACTTACAGTGGAAGTAATTACAACACTTACATATAAATTCAAATAAATATCTTATGTTTTATTTACATGATTTTTTTTATTTTTATAGTGAGCATGATGAGAGGGATAAATAATACGTACTTAGTTCACTTGAGACAGAGTTTGGGACAGGATGGTCGCATAAGTGGTGTCTAAAAGAGATGCGGACACTTATGGCTCATCGTCGCGATAATGCATGGTACGCATTGCTTTTATGTATATATACGTGGATATGAGTATGTGTGTTTATGTATGTATGTATGTATATGAGAGAGAGAGAGAGAGAAAAGAGTGAGACTAGAGGTACAAATACATGCATACACACACATATACATCATACATGCACATTTACACACATATACAAATACATGCACATTTATACATACACACACATACATGCACATTTTTACACACACATACACATGCATGTAGTTACACACATATAATGAATACACATAGACACATACACATACTCACATACACAAACACATACTCACATACACATACACATACATAATCATATGTACACACACATAGTCTCACATAATCATATTTACATGCATATATACATATACACATGCATACACACACACAACAACACATGCATACACACATATAGATACACATAGATACACACACATGCATACGCACATATAGATACACATACATACACACACATGCATACACACATATAGATACACATACATACACACATACATATATATATATATATATATATATATATATATATATATGTATATATATATATATATATATATATATATATATATATATATATATATATATATATATATATATATATATATATATATATATATATATATATATATGTATATATATATATATATATATATATATATATATATATATATATATATATATATATATATATATATATATATATATATATATATATATATATATATATATATATATATATATATATATGTGTGTGTGTGTGTGTGTGTGTGTATGTATATATATATATACACACTTATATATCTATATATAAATAAATCCTATTTCAAAACACCTAATTCGAAAACACTAATTTTGATATTAAGGTTTTAAAACCCTAATTTAGAAACTCTAATTCAGCCTTTTAGCCATATGATTGAAGTATATGTACACATTGCATCTATTCCTCTAACGTCCTACTAGAGAGATGTCTCTCCTCCAAACCTTATGCCTCTATATATAGGTACTCGAATCAACAAGGATCATAATATATATGAAGATATATACACCTCATGTAGATACACATACATAAATATAAAATGGAGTAGATACATTATGCATCACACATACATGCCTAAATGCACACATAAATATATATACATGCATACATATTTACATGTATACTTACACATAGACACATATACATATATACATGTACACATCACATATACATGCCTACATGCACAAATATATACTAATTATACATGCATACACAATTATAAACACTTGCATATATTACATGAATACATGAATATTTTACACAAATGCATATGCATATATACACATATGCATACTAACACATGTATACATATATCACACATATGCACACACATACATATACATGAAATACATATATATGCATACTAACACATGTATACATATAATATACATGAATACACACACACATGCATACATACATGATAAAAATTTGCTCCTCAAAGATAAAGCTATATATAAAATAATTAGCCATGCCCGCGAGCTTCATGTTCTAACTGAAAAGAACATGATTTCATCTCTCTAGTAGGATTCATCATTATTCAAGTTGAATAAAGAATCTATTATGTGATATCCATTCAGAAGCTTCAAGTTATTGATGGATAACTAGTGTAGAATTTACTATCTAATCTGCTCATATGTTTTCATTATTGCCATCATTCTAGTAAGACATCAATATAGTCTCATCTTCATTATCCTTATTGATTTCATTTATTTCTTCTATTGTTAAATCTGTGTTCTCATGAGTCACATCATCCATTGATGGATTAATATCTTGTTGCAGAGCAGAGAAGCATAAAAGAAGAGCCCCAAAATTTTCAAATTAACGGGCACATTTTTCTTCTTCTTCAAGTCTTAGGAAATTCCCTCAAGCCATGTAAATGCACTAGAGGAGTCCTCTAGTGGCATAATCCCATTTTGTTGTAAAATATCCCTTGTAAATTAGTAGAAAATTCACTTTTTAGTAATAAAGTGACAGTCTCTTGTGTGAAAGGACCAAATTTAGGGCACATGTATATAAGTCACTTGGTGACTCTTTGTAGAGACTTTTTGCCATTGTGAAGAAGGAGAACTCTTGAATCTCGAATTTCCCTCTTTCTTGCAAATTTCCATCTTCTCTTTGATCTTTTATGTGTGCTTAATGCTTCGAATGTGTGTGTAGAACTGTTGTCTACCCCTCCCCACTGTTTTTGAGCTACTGTAGTGTGTATTTGAGCTTGTAGGAGTTGTGGCGTGAGTGAGGGTGCTTCCCACTATTCACTAATTTGGTCCTAACTTGAAGCATAGTTGTTAGAATCAAGTGAAACGACTTCCAATAGATGCGTCTCGTTGTGAGCTTCGAAATGAGTACCGTATTGACTATATTCGGAGCTTGGAGCTAGGAGAAACCCTCGAATTACTGAAAATTGTTGTAAGTGGTATCGCGGCAAACACTTTCAGTCATTCAGTGACTTAGAGAGGTGAATTAGTCTTTTCTTATACATATCAGCTGAACCACATCATTCTCCATCATGTGTGCATGTGTCCTCATACACTTGGTTAGGTCGTTTGATCGGATTGACGTATAAGCGTGTGTCAATTTCCCACTATACGCACTTGTGTTGCAAATGAGGTTTAGTCTCTTTGGCACAAGTCCTTGAGTCTTCTTGACTTAGGTACACACGTTTTTGGCGCCGTTGCCGGGGAACACTCAGCCAAGGTGCCTTCGTGATGGTTATAGATCGAGTGTGATGAAATCGTACTTGTAGAAGTGAACTCGTTCAGTGGAAAGTAGTCAATCACTTCAACACTTGTTACTTCACATCGCGGAGGTGTGTGTAATGAGTTTCTAGGTTTAGGGTTAGTAGGAAGGGAGAGAAGGAGGAGTAAGGGTTAGGTTAGAAGGAGAGGAGAGGAGAAGAGAAGTGAAGTAGGAGTAGGCCAAGATCACCAAAAAAAGCCCAAAAAATTTGCCAAAATTAGTGAAGTTCAGTTTTTGTCACCAAAAAGTATAAAAACCAAAAATTTGAACTCATTTGATATTTTCCTGCATTCTAGTATCGTGTGCGAGCAGCGACCGATATCGCAAGTGTGGTATCGTGTGCTACAGGCTACTAAAGCTAGGTATTGAGCTCAAGTTGCAATCAAGACATCACAAAGGTAAGATTCCACAAGATTTCTCTGGCAAAAACACATGAAAAGTGCACCAACATGTGATTAGTTGAGCAATCGGTATCGCGGGGAGGGACTGTTTGTTTTTTGAGCTTTCTTGAAAGAGACAATAGGCTAGGAGTAAAGAGGGGTGAGAGAGGAGCAGGGGGGTGTAAACATTTTTGCATTTGGAGGTATTTTGGCTTGAGTATCACGATCGGTTGAGTTTTTGGTATCGCGATACCAAAAATTCCCTTGTATCGTGATACTCGCCGAAGTATCATATCGTTGGTTACCAGCCCTGGTATTGCGATAGCACTTGTGGTATCGTATCACCGGGTTGGTATCCCGATCTCATTTTACCAAAGTGGTATCGTATCGCGATCCACTTTTAGTATCGTATCGTCTCGAGTCCCACCTAGTATCGCGATACCATACTAGTATCGTATCGTGTGGTTCGGTGGTATCATATCGCTTAAGTGCCGGTATTGTATCGTGCCCAACTCTGGTATCGTATCGTCCAGTCCCTCAGTATCGTATTGTCTCAATTTCCGGTGTCTTATTGCGATACCAAGTTGGTATCGTATCGTCCCCTTGCAAGTGGTATTGTATCGTGCAAGGAGACTAGTATCGTATCGGCTATTATTCAAGTATCGTATCGGGGCAAACTCCAGTATCGTATCGCGGTCCACTTTTTGGTATCGTATCGCCCGCCTCCCTGTTTAGTATCGTGATACCATTCTAGTATCGTATCGTGCCCTATTTGGTATCGTATCGTCCAAAAAGTGGCATCATATCGTCTGAGGTTTCGAGTATCGTATCGCCTGACTGCTTCAGTATCGTATCGGCGGTGTGCCTGGTATCGTATCAAAGATTTGGTATCGTATCGTCTGAAAGTTTAGTATCGTATCGCTTGGATCCCTAAGGTATCGGATCGCGACTGGACATTGATATCGTATCATCTACCCGGGTGGTATCGTATCGTCAGGGAAGTCGGTATCGAATCGTGCCCGGGTGCGGTATCGTATCGTCTGCTACTACAAGTATCGTATCACCTAGGTTTCTGGTATCGTATCGTGGCCAGTTTGGTATCGCCCATGGCAGTATCGCTTGGTGCAGTATCGCCTAGCATGGTATCGTCCAAATCTAGTGAAGCATTTGTAGGGCAAACTTGAGGTATTTGTGGAGCCACTCAAGGAGAGTTTTAGAGACCAAGAGAGCCTTAGGAGGGTAAATGAACTTGAGGTTAGGGAGAGTGCTAAGTAGCTGAAGAAGTATCATATCTTCTGTAGGGAGTGCTGCTCAGGTCAGTCACCACTCTGTCTATTCAGATACATCTAGTGACTCAGAGGAGGAGACACCCATGGCTTCTGAAGATATGCAGGGTTCAGCTCTAGGTAGAAACTTCATGACCGATGTAGAAGGTGACTATTGTACCTCCTTACAGTATGTTTCCACTAATGCCCAGGAGATCCCCATCTACCTGAATGGCTTAAACCAATCTGTGGCAAGGATGGTCACTTCTATGGAGGCAACCATTGTACCCAGACCGGTTGTTAAGTATGAGGGAAGAGCGTACATGGACAAGATAGGTCACATATACATAGTAACAGAATTTCCCGAGTTGATCAATGAAAGGGGAGAATTAGTAGGACAAGAGAACTCAAATAGATCAGACCCTGAGGAATTAGTGACAACCCCTAGAGACAGATCCCATGTAACACGAGTCTTGAGAGGAGATTTGATACCTCAAGATGACTACTTGTTGGAAGTTTATATGATCCATGGATCAAACTTATTACTTCAAACAGACTCACCAGCTCTAGGAAGAGAGGAAAGCCCTATGACATTTTATGAGCGGAAGGATCCATAAGATGAAACTAGAGTCACATACCTAGACAAAAATCAGAGAAGATATTGGTTGGTTAGTGCCTTGGACAGAGCTCGACTGAAATACATGGGTTTGCCTGTATTCCCTTAGAGAGATCAGGCAACTACTTCGCAGAACCCCTTTGGAAATCAACAAGAGACAAAACACACCATGTCAGGACAAACTAGCCAACGGAGTGTCCCAAACCATACTCATGTACAATTTGCGACTCCAGGAGTGCAAGCACACAATCAGACCCACCCAAGAGTAGGTAATCAGTACCGACCACCAGTAAGACCACGACCACCAGTAGGAGGGCAGCCTTGAATACCCCCAGTTAGATCAGTGGTTTCGGCCTTTCCCGTAATGCCGAGACCACCAGAACCAATGAGAAGACTGAGACCTATCCAAGTGGCCAAATGCGTAAGAAATCATTATGACGGATTGGGAGAACCCTATGATCACATTGCTGAATTTAAACAAGTTCTAGGGCAGAACAAGTAGATGACTTCTTTGTGCAGTATGAGTCGTTTGGAATCACACTCACAAGAACAACTCTGACTTGGTTCCAGCCATTTGATCCTAATCAGTTTGGAAACATGGAGCAATTTTTTCAAGAATTCATTGGGGAATTCACTAAAAGAGGGATTAAACACAATTCTGCATCTTTAATCCATAGTTTTAAACAAAACCCTAATGAAACAGTGAAAACAGCTGCTCGGAGATTCAATCTGTATGTGGATAGATGTCCAGCTACCGAGAGGCCCACTCAACAAAAAATGATTTCATTATTTTTGGATAGACTCACGAATGGAACCCTAAGAACTTTAGTTTACGTGAAGAGATTACAAACCCTGAGTGAATGTCTTCAAGAATGCATTGACCTAGAAGGCAATCTAGCAGAGGATCTCAAGAGCAACCCCAGTCCCACTAAATCAGAGGACACTCGGAGTTCCATTACATCAAACTCCAGTAATGTGGAAGAATTAGTGGAACTATTAGCAAAGAAACTAGGAGTCCAAGGGCAGAGAACTTACCAGCACCCAGCCTTAAGAATGCCCATGTTACGGAGATGTAGTCTATGTGGAGGAGATCACCCCACTCACATGTGTGCACGAGGAGCAGCTGGTGCGCATCCGACATATCCTTACAATAGACAGCTCCAACAAGGGACTGCCTTGTACTGCCACATAGAACAAAAATACACCAACCACACTACTATCCATTCAATAGACATTCACACCCCTTACAACCACCTCAGTATCGACCATACGGATATCCACCTAGAGAGCCAGGCAGAGAGATGCCCAGATACAATCCCTATCCAACACCAGCAGGAGCACGAAGACCTTATGAACAAGCACCATATCCACCACCCCAACCAGTGTTAGGGCCACAATTGTCACAACCTCAACAAGTGGTACCTGTGAAGTATGCTCAGCCAGAAGAAAATTTGGAAAGAGCCATAGTGCCAGCATCAACAACGATCAATGTGGAATCAACGAACCCTGGATATGAGCTAGCCCCAAGAGACTATTATCCATATGAAGCCAACACATTAGAGTATGAATCAGCTTATGATTCGGCTTATTATGGATATGAAGGATATGATCAAGCTTATGGAACAGAGGTAGCAACTTTGATGTATACTACACCTAAAGCACAACCACCCATGAGACCACCCATTAGACCACCTGTGCCAAGAGGACCTTGTTATAGATGTGGAGGAGACCATTTTATTAGAGAATGTCCTCAGCCTTACAATCCACCACCCCCTAGGACGTGGGAAGGATATTGCAATGATTGCGGAAAGGAACATCTTTTCAGGGATTGCCCTAAGAATCCAACCAAAGTCCAAGACACTGCACCAATTAATGTAATTGAAGTGATAGAAGCATCTGGAAGTGACAAGGAGTATATTGTGCCTTTAAAGGCCATTACAAGAGCTCAAACGAAAGAACAAAAAGGAAAACAACCGGAACAGGAACGAGAGAGCAAAAGAACGGTAAGTCCCAAGATGCAAATAGTTGAAGATTCTGAGGACCCACGTGAGAGTAACCAGAACATTAAAGCACAAAAATGGAAGGAAAGAAGAGAAAAGCTCAAAGATAAATTGATGAAAAACAAAAGTCAAGATAATAAGAAACAAACTAGAAGTAAGAAAGAACAAAAAGAACAAGAAATTCAGAAGGAGGTGCCTAGTCCGCCACTTATCCAAGAAGCAGAGAAACCAGAATCCATTTTAGCTGACCCAAAAGCCGATGACCTAGACATGTGGTTGAAAGCTTACCAAGCTAGAATTAAGACTGGACCAAAAGTAGAACAACATGAAAAGCTTTACCCACAAAAAAGGCTAGCAATATGTCGAAAGCTTATAGAGGTCGCACAAGCAACCCTAGAAAAGACTATTCCAGCCCTCCCAGAGACGAGAATAATAGATAATCAATATAAAGAGCATGTCAGAGCCTCGGATAAAGAACCTAAAGAGAAGGAGGACAAGCAAGAGTGAATAAGAACTCAGGATGACCCGATGTCAACCATACCTGACCTAGAAGCTGAATGGCTGAAGGAGTTATGGAATAGAATCCGAGAAGAACAATGGAAGAGGAATGGAGTGACTACGCCTCCCTTTGAGGAAATAGAGGTAGAAGTTTATCAACCAAACTGCAACCTGGAAGAAGTATATGAGGAAGTATCAAGACTCGACAGAAATAGAGAAGAAACCCAGAGCATTTCAACATTGCCTGATTACATGGGAGAATACGAAAAGGAATCTATGATAATACGTGCACCCACAGTACATGGAAAAGGAATAGGGAACTCAAAGAAGAGTTCACACAATTTTATAGAACTTAAGAAGACAAAAAAACAATGCAAATTAACCGTGGAAGAATTACTTTAGGTGAAACCACAATTATGGAGGCAATTAGCGAGTCAATTGGGATTAGGGCAAGAGAAGGCAGAAAAGGAAGGAAAGGGAAAAGAAGACACTTCTAAAATACAAATCCCAGTTGATAAAGTGGGAGAATGTAGTGAAGGAGACGAAGGTAATACATGTCTACCTGTCACTTACAATGGGTACATGACGAAGGCTATACTAGACATGGGAGCTGGGGTAGGAATCTCCACCAAGGAAATTTGGGAGAAATGGGGAAAGCCTACCTTACAACCCACACGCATGAAGCTCCAATTAGCAGATGGTCATGTGGAGAAACCCTTAGGAATACTGGAAAGAATCAAATTGACTACCTGTGGAGTTGAATTTGAACACACACTAGCAATTTGTAAGTTTGAAAAGGCTAATAATTACAAGATGATATTAGGACGACCCTTTATGAGACAAATGCGCGTAGTACAAGACTGGGGAAGAGATTCGTTGTACCTACAACATCAAGGAGATACAACCAAGATAAACTTGCATACATTTGCATATCGAGATGTCCCTCCACTACAATGGAATCCCATACACAAGGAGGAAGACGACCTATCTATTCATAGTGCTGGATCAAGTGACCAATCATGGATGCACGAGGACGCCCAGTTATGGATGTGTAAAGAAGCCAAGAAAGAGGACAGTAAAAGACAGGCCTGGCCAATAGGACATCCTAACTACAGACCTGTAGAGGACCCAAGGTACATGCCTCAAACCTTTCCTGAGGAAACCTTTGAACCGCATGGATGGATGGAAATCCTAGCAACCTTAGATGTATGTGTAAATGAGGAAGTCTTGACAATGAACGAGTGCATAGATGAGGAAGGCTATGATGTAAATCTTTATATGGTTTTCCTTCAAGAAGTAGAAGAAGGGGAAATCTTAGAAAAAGAATGGAAAGAGGAGTATGAGAGTATAGAAATGGAACCAGAATTCGATTCTGAAGAAAGCTACCTGAACACCATTCAAACCAGAGAGAAATAGGAACCGACCAAGATCTTGGCAATAGAAGCTGCTCCTAGAGTGCAAGAACAAGAAGCCGAAATGAGTAGAGCTGGACCAGATCCAGATCTGTTTGAAGTTCCTGCACATTTCAAAAGATACGAAGTAGAAGAGATAAAGATAGCTATTCAAATGCCTAAACGAGAGGCTCGAGATGGAGAAGCATACGACAACAAAGAACAAACAAAAAGATCATAGTAACAGTGGAAGAGGGAGAAGAAAGATGTACCTTCATAGGCAAAGGTGTGTCGTTGGAAGAGGAGGAAGAGTTAATACAATTGATCCGAGAATATCGAGACGTGTTCGCATGGACGTATAAGGATCTCAAAGGCGTGGAACCCTCGATTTGTTCTCGTAGGATACCAATGACGGCAGATGCAAAACCATCGAAACAATGGCCATATACATACAATGAGATATATGCTGCTAAACTTAAGAAATAGACAAGCTACTAGCGGCAAGCTTCATATATGAGATAGAACACATCGAGTGGGTATCGCCACTAGTAGTTGTGCCTGAGAAGAACAAAAAATTGAGAGTGTGCATTAACTTGAAAAAGGTCAATGCAGCCACCATACGTGATAGCTACCCATTACCCATTACGGACCATCTATTGGAAAGAGTAGCAGGAAAAGAAGTATATAGCTTCTTAGATGGATTCTCAGGATACAATCAAGTAACTATTGCTACTGAGGATCAACATAAAACTACATTCGCGACCGAATGGGGAGTCTATGCTTTCCGAGTGATGCCTTTTGGACTCACTAATGCACCAGCTACTTTCCAACGATTGATGTGTCATGTTTTCAAGGAATTCATGAAAAAGAGCATGGAAGTATATGTAGATGACCTATGTACATACTCCAATCAAAGACACGATCATATTCCTGAGTTGAGGAAGATATTTAATAAATGTAGATAGTACAGAGTCTGTTTAAACCCAAAGAAGTGTGTCTTCATGGTAAGACAAGGAAAGATCCTAGGACACATAGTCTCTAGGAATGGAATATCCACGGATGAGGACAAGATTAAGGTCATATTAGAGCTTCCTAGACCAAAGAATGCGAAAGAGGTGCAAGCATTTATAAGACATTGTGGATATTACCGTCGCTTTATCCACATGTATGCCATAATAGCCAAACCTTTGTATGGGCTATTAACTCAATTCACTTGGACAGAGGAATGTGAGAGGGCATTCAATGAGTTAAAGAAGAGGCTTAGCACGGACTCCAATTCTGAAAATGCCAAATTGGAACAAGCCTTTTCATATTCATGTTGATGCTTCTAATTACGCAATAGGATGTATCTTAGCCCAACCATCCGATGAAGGAAAATTAGATCATCCAATTGCCTATGCAAGCAGACAACTAAATCAAGCTGAAAGAAATTATACCACTACCGAGCAAGAAGGATTAGGAATGTTCTATGCAGTGAAGAAATTTAGACACTATCTCTTAGCCAACAAATTCAAGTTCTTCATAGACCATCATGCCTTATTGTACCTAGTCAATAAGCCCTGTAACACGGGAAGAATGATAAGATGGTTCTTACTATTAATGGAGTTCGACTTTGAAGTGATAGTAAAGAAGGGAAACACCCATGTAAGAGTGGATCATCTTTCAAGGTTAACACAGGGAGAACCACCAAGTGGAGTTCCCGATGATCTGCCAGACACTTATTTGTTTAATCTGATAGTTTGTCCAAAGTGGGCAGAGAAATTAATTCATATACTCACCCATGGCCCACAACATTCAATCAATAAGGATAGCAAAAAGGAAATTCTCCAATCAAGAAACTTGCATATTATTGTGCGAAGTGTGTAGTATAAGGAACCCAATGGAGTATTGCTAAGATGTGTCGAGGAGGACGAACAAACAAAGCTAATTGAACAAGCCCAAGGATGTCCATGACTACATAAGTAATTGTGTAGAATGCCAGGAGACAATCCTAGAGGATCATACGTCCATACCTTTCTCAACAATAGCACCCAATTGGAGTAAAACATTGGTGAAATTCCTAAAGACAGGAGAACATGAGGAAAGAGTTAGCTTGGCTAGAAAACGATCCCTAGAGGAGATGAGCAAGGATTATGTTCTCATAGGAAGAAACTTGTTTAGAAGAGGAAAAGACAACCAATTACTGATTATGTGTTCATGAAGGAGAGTATTTACCCATATTAGAGATGGCACATGCAAGTGCAGCAGGAGGTCATTTTGCAGCCAAGAGAACAGCAAAAATGATTCTCTTTGCAGGCTTGTGGTGGCTAACTTTACATATGGACGCGGAAACATATGTGCAAAGTTGTGAAACATGCTAAAGGGCTAAATACCCAATTCGGAGAGATGACATGCCATTGAGACCTATGGTGTGTGCTTGGGAAAAACAATTGCACCATGCAATTTGGGCCTTCTGAGTAGCATACAAGACTGCTATTGGAACTACCCCATTCAATTTAGTGTACGGGCAGAATGCAATTTTGCCAATTGATTTTTTAATCCCAACTTTGAGAGTAGCCCAACAGTATGAATGGAACGAACATGAATTATCCCAACAACTAGACCAAATCGAGAAGTTGCATGAAAGTAGGTTACAAGCGGTAGCAGGAATCTATGCAGCCAAGAGAAGACAAAAGGAATATTATGATGCACATATAAAAGACAAAGGACTTAAAGAAGGAGACTTAGTCCTGGTTTACACCTTAAAGCAACATGCCAAGAAGTTACAAAAACGCGGATATGGACCTCTAATCATCAATAGGATCTCTACTAGTGGAGCAGTTAATCTAGCCACCTTAGATGGAGACATTCTTCCTAACTACATAAGTGGATGCAGAGTTAAATGATTCATGGAGCCATTGACGGATCAAATGTTAGCACGTCTAGTAGGTGCTCAAAATAGGAAGAAAGAGGAAGAACGGACTAGAGAGGAGGCTCGACAAGAAGCCCTAGAACACATCAAGAAAAGGAAAGAATGGATTAGGCAAAGGGATGAACGGTATCTCCAAGGAGAAGAGCCGGTCCCTATGGCTAATTACCAAGTCCATAAATCTGACACGGAAAATTCCTACATGTCACAACCTTACTTTAAACCTAGGAATTGGTAAGACAGAGTACAAATTGATAAATGCCTTAATAGACTCAGGAGCAGGACTTAGTTGCATACATAATACGGTCATAAAATATCTTCAAATGATTATGAGTCCCACAAAAGCCCAAATGATAGGAATTGGAGATCAAACGATAGAATGCATGGGAGTAACTAACATATCCCTCCACCTCGGAAATTCTTCCATGCAACAACGAGTCTTAGTGTGCAGAGATGAAGATTTAATAGAAGAGTTGATCCTAGGATAGGATTGGATCATTGAGAATGAAGTAAGCATCAACCTAGCTCAAGGCTATATTTCACCCAAGATAGGGCACAAGGAAATTTTTAGTCTATTAGGAGAGAAGCCTTTACTCCAACCAACAACCATCGAGGGTGCGGAAAAATGCAAAAGAGAGCTAGTGGAACATGATTCCAGTCCCAATACCTCAAAAACCAATCTAGGAGAAGCAGGAAGCTCAAACCCTAATGTGTTCAAGGAAGAGGTGATATCACCATATTCAGTTAATGTGCCAGACAATAAGGAAACCAACTCTCATGAAGCCTCTCATACTACAGAAGGATTACCACTTGGGAAGACAACATTCAGATACTCGCATCAAGGGGAGAACAAATTCAAATGGGTACACAAAGATCAAGTACAAAAATCAGAAACGTCATCACCAAATCATAAGGAGAAAAAGAAGAATAACAAGTGAGCATCACAAAAATCTGAAACAACAATACTCTTGCAAGTATGGCTCCCTAAGCCTTTGGTTGAAGCTCAGAAAGCACGACGATAGATATGGATTCCCAAGAAGGTGAAACAAGTAGCCAAGCAAGAGATACGCAATCAGGAGGATACATTACATCCACACATTCGAATGACAAAGCAAAAACAGACTCGTCCTAGACACATGAAGAGCAGAGCCTCTAATACGAGGATACTAGAGGAAACCAAGAGAACACCTGAAGCTCGAGGAATCAAAGAAATGCAACAACATATCAAAGTGACAACGACAGGGATTTGGAAACCCAAGCGACTACAAGGAGTGGACCATCGGAACAATGGAGATTCCAATTGCACTCATAAAGTATCAGATGCACCTAAAGTATGCATAGTAGAGCCACATTACAAGGCCAAGCATTTGGCACATGATATACATGATAAAAGTAGTGGTGCACATTCTCCAATGGGAATTAGGGCATAGCTTCCACTCTCTTAGGAATGGACATACTATGTACATAAATAAATGCTTCGGCTACACTAATGCTTGTTCTTTTTCAGGAAAAGAAATAAAAAGATGTGGTAAGAGATCTCACTTATAGAACCATGGGAAACGGAGTGACGGAACGACAACGTTTCACTGCAATGCACTACATAGTTGCTATGCTTTCCATTGAAGCTAATGCACTTTTCCTTACAAGTGCAGATGGCTTCTGAAGATTCTGAAGCAACAGTACAAGAGCAAGTATTGGAAATTCCTCTCCAGAGTATCACCAAGGCAAAGGGACACTGGTTTCGAGAAGATCAACCGGCTGGGGAGTATCTCTTCCTGGCAACTATAAAAATCATGGATACAGATCATCAATTTCCGATCATGTCCCAAGACTTTAGAGTTTTACATGAACTCCCATCTACAATTGCCATCATGAAGAAAGCGGGCATTCATAAATATTTTGAATTGCCAATCTATAAGCCCGACTTTCAAAGGTGCACACAAGTCATGAACACATTACAGCCAACAGTGCATGATCCATTGGTGCCTGAGGCTAGAGTGATGGATAAAGTAGGCGAATGGGTAGTCATTCAGTTTACACATGACTTGATCAAGGAAGCTTTTGGATGGGAAAAAGATGGAAACACGGTAGTGAAAGAAGAGAGTTGAGGGGAAAAAACTAGAACGTTCACCGACATTAACAGAGCCGACATAGAAGAAGAAGTTCAACTTATCCACGAGAACTTCTGCTTCCCAAATATGCATCGATACACAGCTCCGCAAAAGATCATTGTTCAATTGCTCTCACATTCGATCAAACAGATTGGAAATCAAATTAATCTGGCTCCTTACATACAGGAAAGACTATTCGAAGCAAAGAAGCAATGGAATATTAAGAAGTTCCTCAATGGAAGTGTCGCACTAACAATATTGATTTACCATGCTTTAGGCATTAGAGAGCACCTGCAGGAAATGCCACCTTCGACTGCCATAGCTAAGTATGCCAAAGTCGCCACAGTTCCTAAAAAGAAAAGGGGAGTCAAGTTAGTGGAAGAGGCAGAAACTAGCTCTCAACCCAGAATGAGAGGAACAAAGAGATTAAGGGAAGTAAAGCAAGTGGAAGAGGAAGCTCCAACAACGAAAAGAGTGCATGTGCTTCCAAAGACAAGAATTGAAGAGCAAAGGCCGATTACAGAGGAAGATTTAACTCAAGCAAGCCCTCGAGGATACACATCAATATATAGAAGGGCAAGTCAATTTACCAGTACAAGGGCACCATTATCAGCAGGCCCAACAAGAGATAGAGGCCAAAAAGAAGCTCACAAAAGTACACCGCTACCGAGAATTAGGGTTGGATAACTCAAGCTCGTCTTCGGAAGAACAAGAAGAACCCGACACTTCATTGTTGAATGTGGATATTGAAAGTGAATTAAAGGATGATGGACAATGGGAGGACTTGAATGCAGTCAACTACGAGGAAGCAGACGAAGGAAAAAAGGTAAATGATAACTCCGTCCACCTCACTCAAGACACCGCTACCAAGGAAGCAAACCAAGAAGGGACACATGTCCTCAAAATCAACGAGACTTCCACAATTCTTATCAAGGAGGCAACACTTACACGCGAGGTGTCAATCAAGATACCAAACAAAGAGCCTCAAGGAGCGACAGTGAAGAAGAAGAACCCTTCACACCAATAAGGATCGTGGCAGAACCCTCCCCCATGGACGTCACTTTTCAAGGGAGTGCCACAAAAATTATTGATTTGGATGAAGAAGAAAAAGAACCAAAAATACAATTACAAATTAGACAACCCCACAATGAAACCATCCATGTAGAGCAAGGAAAATATGTGCAAACCAGAGAAGCTCCAAGCATACCGAGGACATGGTTGAATGTCGACATCGCTCAGCTCAAGCCCGTAGTGCAAGACATGATCAGAACCGCAATGGATACACAACAACTGATGCTTGAGGCTGATGAAGACTACAATCAAGCAATGCAGGACAAGCAGGAGCTTCAAGAAAAAAATAAGAATCTTTCAGTAGTATTAACATTAGCAAAAGAACAAATACTGCATAAAGAAAAGGAAGTCCAAGAAACCAAAAAGCGGTGCAACCATTTAGAGACAGAAAACGTAAAATTAAAAGAACAACTCCAAGAATTAACGAAGAAATATGAAGTTAGCGAGGCTGAGAAGGCACGAATGCATGCCCGAAGTAAAGTACTACAATCACAAATAAAGGTATATATGGAAGAGGCACAAAACCTAAGGACCCAAAACAAGGAGCTCATGACAGCTCTTCTAAGTGATCAGCCTATTGAAATTCAAGGAAGACCAGAAAAGGACATCAAAGAATTAGAAGAAAAGATAGCTAAGCATGAAGAACAGATCAAGCAGGAACATACCACCATTGCTGAATGGGAAAAGAGGTACATGGAAGACACCACGGCTCTTAGGGCAAAATGGAAAAAAGTTGAGAATAGATACCTACTGCATTGGAAAGAAGACACAGATCAACTCGCAATAGTGGCAGAGGAAATACAAAAGAATAATGAAACAATTTTGCAGGCACACGAAGAAATTAAGCAAAAGAAAGAAATGATAAAGCAACTACAGGATCAACTAGCACACAAGGAAATTGAGGGGACACCAGTAGTTCCAAAATCCATAGAGGCTACTGAGGAGACTGAGGTATGTCCTCTCTCTTCCCCGTTATATCATTCACCACTAAGGGAGGAACTAGAGGTCCAAATTGAACATAATACTCGGGACATTGCATAACTGAGCCGACCGGAAAGGGCACTACTGGTGTCCTAGCTTACTGCTGAATTCAAAGATCAGTTAATCCAAGTAATGAAGGAGGCCCAAATCCAAAGCAAAAATTTGGATCAAATTTTGAAGCCTTTCAATGTACCATATGGACTACTTAAAGAACAAATGCGACAATATATAAAGACTACGACGAATAAGGATCCGGACACAACCTCCAGTTCATCCAAGATACATTCGAATATACTCAAGAAGAGTTCGAGAAGGCGGATCCCAAATGGAGATGCAAAATTTTGGAAAAGAATCCCACACTGTGGGTACAATGGGAAGCATCACCATACGCGCTTCAGGTCAATCCAGCATTTTGTCCAGTACCCCACAAACGCTCCTGGTCGCAATTTTGGGAAGGACAGCGCCAGGGGAGCATCAATAATCAATGGTTGAATTATCCGTTATTACCTAGTCCACCACATAGCTACCTACCAACGGAAGAATATATGGTAAAAACAATGGAATTTTGGATCGCACCATATGCGACTGTCCCGGACTTAGCAATTAAAATGACCAATAAGATTTTCAACATGCTATTAACTGTAATTAAAGTCTTCTAGCATGCAAAATATACATTTTTGAACTTCATTGGCATTACACAAGGATCCGAAGCGCTCGTTTTTTATCTCTCCACTATTCCGAGCCGCTTAACCATGATGGCGTATTATTCACGACTTATGTTTTTGCCATCAACATACATGCAAACTTTCGAAGAAGCATTTTTCACCGGCTTCTTCGAAATAGATTCAGAAATTTTTGTCAAGATGACTTCAAACCTAAATGCATGATTGGTAGCGTATGAAACAAGTTTTTTTGTGGATCACCAACAAGCACCAGAGGATGGCGTCAAGTCACAATAGTGGAAAGAATTTATGTTATGTCATGCTAATTTGTTGAATCAAAGAGAGCAGGTGGCCATACAGACCTATTCACGTCGACACAAAAAGCTTGTCGGGGACGACAGAGTTCAAGAGGAGGGACGTGTGGAAGGGGAATCAAGCAAGAAGAGAAGAAGAAGAAGATCAAAGTCAAGAACGGCTCAATAAAGAAGGAAGATCACAAAGTGAAAGAACCACCCTTTGCCCAAAGCCCCGCAGGGGCACGCATCAGGCAACAACGCAAAACAACCAGGTCTTGAGGAATGGAATTAAAGAACAATTAGAACCAAGACATTTCATGGGAAGGACGGACCAGGACCAAGAGCTATACATGAAGAAGTGCAAGACAATATTTGACAGGTAGTAATCCTTCCGCTGATAGCGTGCGTTGTCAACAAGGAAATAGGCTCAAAGCAATACAACATGTCAGATGTGTGAAAACAAAGACAAATCAGAAGACCAAAATTAGAAAGAGGTAGAGGCTGAAAAGTTGAAGAGAGTGACAAAGAACAGCGCATTCATAGTCACTAGTGGCGTGCGTGGTAGCCCAACTGAATACAACAACCCAGATATGTGATATAAGGAATACCAAGGGGCAAACTAAAGCAAAGGACATACCTCAGATAAGATAACCAATTGTTTGACAGTCCTTGTTGTCGCTTCGACCGCTGGGTGCGTGTATTCAGAACTCTTAAACAAGCTGAGGGCAAGAAGTAAAGCCTGTCAAGGGACGACAGAGACAAAGAGGGGGAGAGTGTTGCAGAGCAGAGAAGCATAAAAGAAGAGCCCCAAAAATTTCAAATTAATGGGCATATTTTTCTTCTTCTTCAAGTCTTAGGAAATTCCCTCAAGTCATGTAAATGCACTAGAGGAGTCCTCTAGTGGCATAATCCCATCTTGTTGTAAAATATCCCTTGTAAATTAGTAGGAAATTCACTTTTTAGTAATAAAGTGCCGGTCTCTTGTGTGAAAGGACCAAATTTAGGGCACATGTATATAAGTCACTTGGTGACTCTTTGTAGAGACTTTTTGCCATTGTGAAGAAGGACAACTCTTGAATCTCGAATTTGCCTCTTTCCTGCAGAGTTCCATCTTCTCTTTGATCTTCTATGTGTGCGTAATGCTTGGAATGTGTGTGTAGGACTGTTGTCTATCCCTCCCCATTGTTTTTGAGCTACTGTAGTGTGTGTGTGAGCTTGTAAGAGTTGTGGCGTGAGTGAGGGTGCTTCCTGCTATTCACTTTGGTCATAACTTGAAGCACGGTTGTCAAAATCAAGCAAAACCACTTCCAATAGATGTGTCTTGTCGAGAGCTTCGAAAGGAGTACCCTATTAACTATATTGGGAGTTGGGAGCTAGGAGAAATCCTCAAATTACTGAAAATTGTTGTAAGTGGTATTGCGGCAGACACTTTCAGTCATTCAGTGAGTTAGAGAGGTGAATTAGTCTTTTCTCATACATATCAGGTGAACCACATCATTCTCCATCATGTGTGCATATGTCCTCATACACTTGGTTAGGTCGTTTGATCAGATTGACATATAAGCGTGTGTCAATTTCCCACTATATGGAGTTGTGTTGCAAATGAGGTTTAGTCTTTTTGGCACAAGTCCTTGAGTCTTCTTGACTTAGGTACACATTCCTCTTCCTCATCAGTAGAATCAGCATGTAGAGTATTATCCTCTTCATCAAAAATATTAGTATCATTATCACGTATAATGATTCTAATTTCTCTTTCAGATGTTGATGTATCAGTATCTGATGGTGAATCATCAAGAGGACTTTCTTCGATCTCTCTAACAATAAACTGTTCAAACAATGACCTACCTCTAGGTTGAACATGAATGACTTGCCACCAAGGGTGAGTGTTGAAGCTCAAGGTCAAGGACAAAGCATGGAAGTGCATCAAAGAAGTGGACACACAAGAAGAAGGAGCAAGTAGGGAGCTCCAAGAAGCACCTGTCAAATTTTCAGAAGAAATCCCTATAAAAATAGTGATTTTTATCACTAAAAACCATTGTAAATACCATTTTCCATTTTTGTAACTCCATTTTATTCAAGCCGAGGAGTCCTCGAGCTTCAGGAGTATTAGAACTATCATCCTACCAATTTTCATAATTTTTAGACTCTGTTTGAGCCCCCCAATAAGCCCCGGAACCTATTTTTTAACTAGGCCGGACACTAGGTCTCGACAGGGCCAAAATCACTCAAAAAGCTATAAAAAGGCCTCGAAAGCTCATTTTTGAGGTTAGCTTGTTGTAGATTTCAGCTTTGTAAGAGAGCTCTTGTGTAATCGAAGATCTTCCATTGTTCCACTCTTTGCTCTTACCTTGTGCGCGTGTGTGTGTATGTGTGTGCATGCTTGTGTGCTTTCACTCATGCACTTGTGCCATCACTTGCTCACGGCCTTCATACCGGTCCTCACGTCTCCACGGATTGACATTTATGAGGTGTATCTCCTCATGTTGGTACTCACCATTGTGCTAGAGTGACACCAAATTTGGTGTCGTTGCCGGGGAGAGAGCTTGGAGGACGAGCGTGTAACGGTAAGATATAGAGTAGCGATATTGGAAGGTAAAAAAATCACCATTCTCAGTTCAGTTTTTAAGTTTCTCTTCTCCTTCATCTTCATCACCATCACCATCTCCACCCACCTTCATCTTCTCAGTTTTTTCCATTTTTTAGAGTAGATTCACCTCCTTTTTCGTGGGTGGCTACGAACAAGAAGCTTAGAGGGGGGTGCAGAACCGAATCGTTGAAGAAAAACTCTTAAAACACTCTCAAAACACCAAGAATCCGAGTGGCCATTTCCGTGAAGTGACACCACCTGCATCAAGTATCGTGAGTGGAATATCGCGGTTTTGAAGGGACGTTTGGCATCTACAGACACACAAGAGTGACAAGGAATACACAAGGTACTCATAGTTGCAGAAATTTTTGAATTTGAACTCCTAAAAACCCAAGTATCGTGTTCTCCCGCGGTTGAGGTATCGCGATACCTGGGTATCGTGAACTCCTGTGGTCGAGTATCACCACACTTGCAAGTCGTCGAATATCGTGTATCGCTGAGAAACACTCGTGATACCTGACCAATATCGTGTATCATTGAGGTTCTCACGATACTTGAAAAATATCGTATATCGTGAATTTTTCTTCTGCGATACCTGGGAGATATAGTGTATCGCTGAGTATTTCTCGTGATACTTGGGGCATATCGTGTATCGTGGAGCTCTAAAATCGATATTTGGCGAGTATCGAATATCGTGGGATTTTTTCATGGTTGAATATTGTGTATCGTGTATTTCTTTTCTCGATACTTGTTCCATATCGTGTATCGCTGAACTTTTCACGATACCTCACAGATATCGAGTATCGTTGATTTGGCTCTAGTGATACTTGTGCAATATCGTGTATCGTGACCTGTAGTCTCAAGTATCGTGAGTCTAACTCTCGCCTGATATCGAGTATCGTGTATCATGGGATTCCTCTTGGCGATACGTGTGCAATATCGAATATCGTGAGGGTCCTTCCGCGATACTTGCTGGATATCGAGTATCATGATTTGTCTAGCTGGTCGAGTATCGTGTATTGTGTGGCCGAAGTATCGAGTATCGTGGACTTACTTCCGTGTCAAGTATCGTCTATCGTCTATTTCCAAGTATCATGATACTTGCTAAGTATCGTGTATGGCTTGTTCTGTAGTTATCCTAGAGAGATCCTGTTTCCCTGTTTTAACCCCCAGAACCCTAAATTGGCATACCCTAAATCATGTATTGCTTGTTCTGTAGTTATCCTAGAGAGATCTTGTTTCCCTGTTTTAACCCCCAGAACCCTAAATTGGTGGGCTGGCAAAGCCAACAAACCCACCAAAGAGATGTGCCGTATCCTCAAAAGGAAACACAACAGAGAATCGATCCCCTTATTGCTAGACGCAAATGGCAATGTATGCAATACGGAAGAAGATAATTTTGGGATCATTGAAGGGCACTTCACGAGACTCCTGGGGACCTCAAACCCCCTCTCCCACCATAGAAGGGACTGTATGGCAGCCATATCTAGGGTTTCCCCCCACAGGATACCACCCAACCTTCACTCTCTGCTTCATGCCTCTATCTCTGAAGCCGAAATCATTGAGGTCATTGATGCCCTCCCCTCAGGTAAAAGCCCAGGCCCCGACGGGCTCACTAATGAGTTCTTTAAATCCTTCAAGTTGGTGGTTGCCACCCCTCTTCGTTTGGTTTGGCAAGAGGCACTCAAGTTTGGCGCGCTTCCTTCTTGCCTCAACAATGGCATTATCAAGTTAGTACACAAAAAAGGGGAAAAGAACAGAATAGAGAATTGGCGTCCCATTACAATGCTCCAAACAGGATACAAGATCATCGCCAAAGTCATTGCCAACAGAATCTCTTGCCACTTGAGAGCGTGGTTAAGCGAGGACCAAAAAGGTTTCATCAAAGGCAGGTCAATTTTGGAAACCATAATAGATATCTGGGAAGGTCTTGAATTTGCAAATGAGTCTAAACAAGAAGTGGTTTTCCTCAAGATCGACTTTGATAAAGCCTACGACAGGCTAGAATGGGACTATATTCTACAGTCGCTACAAGATCTTGGATGTAGTCAGAAATTCACCAAGATGATCGCGACCCTTCTCGGAAACGCATCGACCCAAATTAACATTAATGGAAATCTTTCAAAGGTGATCAAACTTAGATAATCTATCAGACAAGGGTGCCCATTGGCTCCCCTTCTCTTTGCCATTGCCACGGAAGGGCTTAGCAGGCTGGTGGAGCATCAGGTGGAAGCTAGTAACATTAAAGGCCTTCGTTTGCCGCATGACCACAGTCAGATCACCATGAGACTTTTTGCCGATGATATGAACGCTTTTGTGCACAATGATAGTACCAGCCTTGAGACGTTCTGGAAGTGTCTTGCTACTTTTTGTGAAGCCTCTAGATCCATAATCAACCACTCTAAGACCGCCTTTAGAGCTATTGGTGGGTCACAGCCCGACCTTCTCATTGCTCATGGCTGTCAAATCATTTCGTAGGGCCAAATTTTTTGGCTTCTTGGGATTCCCTTGGGGTTTGGCGTCTCTATGGAACAGCGGTGGAACTGGGTGCTTGCCAAACTCGAAAACAAGCTTAACTATTGGAGAGGTATGCAAATCAATCTTGCTGGTCGTGCTATGGTCATCAACACGTTCCTCTTATCATCTACCATTTATTTCCTTTCTTGTTGGAGACCGAAAGAGCAAGATCTGTCCAAACTGGATAGTATTTGTAGAAACTTCCTTTGGACGGGCGACCACAATAGGAGGGGGGTGCCTAAAATCAAATGGTCCATCTGCACCAGCCATAGAGATAGTGGGGGACTTGGTATCTTGGACATTGGGTGCATGGCTAACAAACTGTCGGCCAAATGGATGACTAAGGCTTGGTGCAACGGGGAGGCCTCGTGGGCCAAGCTGATCTTCAGAAACAAGAATGAGTTGGCGCTCATGGGTTTCCCAAATTGGAAGAATCTTGACATCTTGACCTTGCTGTTTTCCCCGATCCCCGTCTTCCCGAAAGGCTCTAATCTGGTGTGCTCCCTTTGGAAGAGTTGGAATAAAGTCAAAAGCTTCACAAGAATAAGTGAAGACTGGAAGTGGGCTACCGGTATCAGACAAAACGACTCTATCTGGTTTCCGATCCATGGCATCCGGAGTGTGGAATCTTGGAACATTCAAAACGCCAAGAAGCTATGGAACAAAGGCTTCAAAAAATGGAAACATCTCTGGAAACAAGACACCAACCGCTGGATCAACTTTGAGGATATTGACCCTAGCATCAACATTTCGCATGAAGAATGGAACACTTTGCAAAGCAGATTTCTCGCCTGGGACCGACACAAAGTTCGCCTTCTCATGGGACACGACATGCCGAGCTCGCTTGGTCTCAAATGGCACAATGGGAATAGTCTATCAAAAATCCCGAACATCAAAGAAACGATCGACTATCAGGTTAACCTCAACAAAAAGTGGTGCCTGTCATGGACGCGACTTCGGTGGGACATGAAGTTCATGGCTATCTGGCACCCCCTCATAGAAATCAAAAAGTCTGTCCTCTTATGGCAAATTCTTCATCACGGAATCTGGACCAACCTTAAGGCTAGCAAAATTTGTGGGATCCCTCCCTGGTGCAAACGCTGCCACCGGTCTATCGAAGATGTTTCACACATCTTCTTTACCTGCCCCAACTCCAACAGACTCTGGCAGGTGGTTGGAAAGAGAATTAGACTTCAAAAACGTCTCAGTTGGCAGCAAGCCCTGCTGGGAGAAGCGATCGGCTGCTCCGCGACTCTCTGGAACGCCATCAGAGGGGAGGTCCTATGGAAAATCTGGCGAGAAAGATGTGCTTTCAACTTCGGTGACTCCCCCAAGGAGTGGTCAATTGAGAAATCGCTATTCCTCCTTGGCAAAAGGATTGTCAATTGTAAAAAATCCCCCCCCCTTTAGGCATCATCAAGTACTCCTTTTGATCGATAACAAGCTTAAACCCAAGTGGGCCCCACATGAGGGTGATGAGAGGGTAATTAACCTTCTTTGTAATGTCATCTAAGCTCTGTAAAAGCTTCCCCTGCTTTGTGGGATTTGGGGGGTCCCGTGGGCACTAGTCCCCTTCTCTTGTACTTTTCTTTATTTAATTCAAGTCCGGGAGAGTAGGCTATTGCCGAACTTCCTTTACATTAAAAAAACTTTCTCATACAAAATCCGTTTGCTGTGATTTTGGTTTTGTTGGAAAGCTCATGGGGAGTACTACCAAAACTTCCATTGGTTACGGTAAAAATAATACACAAATTATTAGATAGGTATTTTGAAGTTGACCCTCAGGGAAACTAGAAAACCAAGGAGTTCCAAAGGATTTTGAGCAATATAAGAGAACTTGGGGACTAGAAGTCAAGGCTCATGAACCTGAGATCTGGCAGACACTTAGGCAAGGATAGACAAAGCATTAGATCATCTAAGGCTAGTGTCAATCATACAGCTAAGTCTTGGGCTCAACAGCTTAGTGGTTATCCTTACACACTAAGTTCAGAAACCAGTGACTCAGAAATGTCTTTTAGCATGGAAAGACCCACACATAGCTTAGGCACTGCCTATTTACAGACACCAGAAGGTCCCTATAAGACCCAATTGGAGTATATCAGGACCAACCAATTAGGTTCTCGCATCTATGAGGATGGGCTAAGACGATCAGTGGTTCAACTCAAAAATCCTGACCAACCCTTTGGACTTGAACACCCAGTGGTCAAGTTCGAAGAGGGTGTACATTGATAAGGAAGGAACCATGTATGTGGTAACCAACTTACCAGATAGGATGGATGAGTTTGGAAATGTTATTCCTGAGAATGAGATAGGAGACCTAGAGCAAGGAACCTAGGGGGAGAACCCAAGACTTCTAGAGGTAAGTCAGTCTTGACCAGAGTGCTTACTCCAAAATGGATTCCTCAAGATAACACAAGCATAGAACTATTCTTGAATAGAGAAACAGAGGAAGCCTTTTGGAGATTTAGGCCAGATCAACCCAGCCTAGTAGTCACCATCTATGAATTCAAGGATCCAGAGACACCAGGGAAAGTTGTCTATCTAGATCACACATCTGAGAGATTATTCTTGGTATCAGATCATGACAGGCATGCTTACACTTGGCAAGGTGAATCAATTTTCCCTCCACCAGGATCTAATGTTTCCCATGGCCTCCAAGGAGCCGGATCATCCAAGGCTCATGAAACCCAGAGGGAAAGAACTAGAGAGAGACCGGAGGTAAGCTTTGCAGACACTATGGGCACGAGAGCACTCAAGAACCCTTAGACCACGAGAGCACTCAAGAACCCTTAGACCCTCTCAAGTGGTTAAGACAATGAAGAACTATTTTGATGGGTCAGGAGATCCTTATTATCATGTGGCCGAGTTCAAACAAGTGTTAAGAGCTGAACAGGTTGAGGACTTGTTCACATAGTTTGAGGCATTTGGTTTGACTCTTAAGGGTACTGCCTTAGCTTGGTTTCAGCCCCTAAATAGTCGCAACTATCGAGAGATAGATCAACTGCTAGAAGAATTCATCGTAGAATTTTCCAAGAGTGGTATCAGGCATAACACATCATCCTTGATCCACAGCTTTAAGCAGACACCCCAAGAAACAGTGCAACTTATAGGAAGAAGGTTTAGACAATACTTGGAAAGATGCCCTGTACCGGAATTGCCCACACCCGCCAAACAAGTGGCCCTGTTTTTAGATGGCTTACTGAGCACAAAATTGAGATCATATGTGTACTTGAAAGAGCCTAGATCCATAGAAGAGTGTGTACGGATCTGCATAGACATAGAAGACAACTTGGGTGAGGAGCTAGAATTGTCCAAACTCTATAAGGACTCTAACAGTTCTACTAGTCATACCTCTAGAACCTCTAATGAGATAGATGAAATAGTTGAGCAAGTGGCCAAGAAGCTAGGAGTTCAAAATAGACAAATGCCAAGGGTCACCCTATTGAAGCAATGTTATACATGTGGGGGTGATCACATGGCTAATGTTTGCCTAATGACGACTCAGCCCCAAGGAAACCCTAATGCTCTATATTGCACTATTGAGAGAAAATACATGAACCACACGACTCAAGATTGTCCGTATAACAGGTAGGCTATTAGACAAAATTATTAGCAACCTTACCAACAGGGTAGGTATCAGAACCAATACCAACAGCCATATTACAGGCCACATCAACAATATCAGGCACCATACAGGCCACAACTAGTCCTAGGAAACCAACCACCAACTCCTACCAATGTGATCCCCGTTAAGTATACGATGGCGGAGGAGAACCCTAATAGAGCATTGGTGCCACTAACCCCTTTGGTCTGAGAAAATGACTCTCATGCTCATAATTTAGACTACTCTCATGAAGGTAGTCCACATGCTTATTACATAGAGTCACCTGAGCAAAGTGATACTTCTCCATATCAATATGAGACACCATTGATGGAACAAAATTGGGAGCCATAATACTCCAATGTCATGTATACGAATCCAAATCCTAGGCCCCAATTAAGACAAGTAAGACCACAAGCCCCTAGAGGACCATGCTTTAGATGTCAGGGCGACCATTTCATTCGTGAATGTCCCCACCAACCAACTCTAGGACAAGGAAAAAACATCACCATACAAGGCTTTTGTCCTGAGTGTGGTAAGGAACATCTCCCAAGAGAATGTCCTAGAAACCCCTGTTGCAGAGATAAAAGAGCGCACAAAGTAGAGAAAAAGACGGGGCCCAAAATTTTTCCGATTTGGACACGCAACTTTTGTATCATAACCACTTTTGTATATATTTTCCATTGTAAATGCACTAGAGGAGTCCTCTAGATGCATCCCCACAGAAGATTAGTGATTTACCCATGTACAATAGTAGGAAGTTAGTCTTTTAGTGAATAAAGTGCCGGTCTCTTGTGTGAAAGGACCAAACTTAGGGCACTATTATATAAGTCAAAAGTGACTCATTGTAAAGGACCGATTGTCATTGTGAAGAAGGAGCACTTCTGAATTTTCGAGTTTGCCTCTTTCTTGCTGATTTTGATCTTCATTTTGCTCTTGAATGTGTGTGTGATGCTTGAAATGCAAGTGTAGGACTGTTGTCTACCCCTTCCCCTTTGTTTTGAGCTGCTGTAGTGCGTGCATAAGCTAGGAGAAGCTGAGGCGCGGGTGTTTGTGACTCCCGTAATTCACTGTTTCTGCCATAACTTGAAGCAGAGTGGTCGGAATTGAGTGAAATCACCACCATTGGATTCGTCTCGTCGAGAGCTTCAAAACGAGTACCCTATTGCCTATGTTCGGAGTTCTGGGCTGAGAGAAAACCTCAAAATACCAAAACTGCTGAAAAGAGGCTTACGGCAACACTCTCAGTATTTCAGTAGGCGTGAGTGGTAGTAGTCTTTTCTCATGTGTGAATAGCTGAACCACTTCATTTTCTATCACGTTTGCACACGTCTTCATACACTTGGCAAGTCACTCCTTAGGATTGACATTTAAATGTGTGAAAAGGATCCCACTATATGCACTTGTATGGCAATTGAGGTATAGTCTCATTGGTACAAGTCCTTGAGTCTTCGTGGCTCAAGTACACACGTTTTTGGCGCCGTTGCCGGGGAGTCACTCCACCAAGGTGCCTTCGTGATAGTTATAGAGCGAGTGTGATCGAATCGTACTTATAGACGCAAATTTGTCCATTGGCAAGTAGTCCACCATTTCAGCACTTGTCACTTCTCATCTTCGAGGTGTGTGTGATAAGTTTTAGGTTTAGGTTTAGGAGGAGGGAAGAGAAGGAGGAGTTAGGGTTAGGTTAGAAGGAGAGGAGAAGTGAGGAGAAGAGGAGTAGGAATAGACCAAAATTCCCAGAAAATCACCAAAAATCCCAAAATTTCAAGTTCTGTCAAAAAAAGTATAAAAACCAAAAAAATTGTTCATTTGACACTTCACTGCTCACTGGTATCGTCTACGACAGCGACTGGTATCGTCTGAGTGGTATCGTGCAGGATAGAGCCTCAAAGCTTGTGCAAGAGCTCCAGAAGCAAGCTAGGTAGACCCAAGGTGAGTCCCCATCAAGATTCAATACCAAAAACTCTTTAAACTTGCACAAGCAAATGATTAAAAGGAATGCGCAGTATCGCGGGGGGAAAAATTTGTGAGTAATTGCATATTTTGTGAGAGACAGAGGCTTAGGAGTGAGGAGAGGGGTGAGAGGTGCAAGGGGGTGCAAAAATTTTCAAGTTTGGAGACCTTTTGGCTTGAGTATCGCGATCGGTTGAGTTTTGGTATCGCGATACCAAAATTCCCTTGTATCGCGACACTCGCCAGAGGTGTCGTATCGCTGGATACCTGCCTTGGTATCACGACACTACTCCAGTATCGTGACACTGAGTTGGTATCGCGATCGTGCTCGATCTCTGGTATCGTATCGTCCGGTACTAACACTTGGTATCGCGACACCGTTGTGGTATCGTATCGCCTAAGGATTAGTATCGCGACCTCACTTTACCGAGTGGTATCGTATCGCTTGATACATTGGTATCGCGATCGGGCCTTCCCCAAGTGTCGTATCGTCGGGTGCTTATCTTGGTATCGCGACACCATAGTGGTATCGTGTCGCCAAGATTGGTATCGCGATCGCACTCATCTCGGTGAGATCGTATCGCCTGAGACCTCTGGTATCGTATCGTCAGTCCTTGTGAGATCATATCGTCCCTTGAGATTCTGGTATCGCGACACCACTGAGGTATCGTATCGCCTGTTCATCAGGGCAGTATCGCGACACTGTCATTAGTGTCGTATCGCCGAGCCTTTCAGGTATCGTATCGTACATAGTCGAGGTGTCGTATCGTTTGTCTTCCAGGATAGTATCGCGACACCAGATTGATATCGTATCGTCTGGGTGTCTGGTATCGTATCGCGGTCAGTGCAGTATCGCCGAGTGTGGTATCGCCAGGAGGTGGTATCGCCCAGATTAAACCTTTCTTTTGGCAGACTAATTGAGTCATTGGGAGAGCTACCCAAGGGGAGTCTAAGAAGCATAAAGAGAGGCTTAGGAGAGTGAATGAACTTGAGGTCAGGAAGAGTTCTAAGTAGTCGAAGGAGTATCATATCTTCAGTAGGAAGTACTGCCCAGGTTAGTCATCACTCCGTTTACTTAGAAACCTCTAGTGAATCGGAAGAGGAATTACCGATGGCTTCGGAAGACATGCAAGGTCCCACACCAACGAGAAGCTTCATGACTACTGTGGAGGGGGACTACCGTACCTCCTTGCAGTATGTGTCCACCAATGCCCAGGAGATTCCAATCTACCTGGATGGCTTAAATAGGTCTGTGGCCAGGATGGTAACTTCCCAGAATGCCACGATTGTACCCCGACCAGCTGTTAAATACGAAGGAGGTGCATATGTTGACAAAGTTGGCCACATCTACATTGTAACTGAATTCCCGGAAAGGATCAATGAAAGAGGGGAACTCTCAGACCCTGAAAACCTAGGAAGGACACAACCAGAAGAGTTTGTGACCACCCCTAGAGGCAGATCCCGAGTGTCACGTGTCTTGAGAGGTGACTTGATACCTCAAGACGACTATTTGTTAGAAGTCTATATGATTCACGGATCAAACTTATTGTTGCAAACCGATTCACCTGTCCCAGGGAGAGAAGAGAACCCCATGACTTTCTATGAATTGAAAGACCCTGATGATGAGACTAGACTCACATACCTGGATAAAGATCAAAGAAGGTATTGGCCTGTGAGTATCTTAGACAGGTCTCGATTAAGATATATGGGTACACCTGTGTTTCCCCAGAGAGAGCAAGCAACAACCTCACAAAATCCGTTTGGAGATCAAGAAGAAACAGAAAATACTGCATCAGGACAGACCAGCCATAGGAGCGTACCTAATCATGCTCATGTACAATTTGCCACACCAGGAGTACAAGCACACTATCAGACCCAACCAGGGATAGGAAACCAATGCAGACCACCAGTAAGACCACAACCCCCGATAGGAAGACAGCCTGGTATACCACCCATACGACCAGCTGTCCCTATTCTTCCTGTGATGCCCAGACCACCTGAACCTGTTAGACGGCTGAGGCCTATTCAAGTGGCTAAGTGTGTATGAAACCCTTATGATGGATCAGGAGAACCATATGATCACATTGCTGAATTCAAACAAGTCCTAAGAGCGGAACAAGTGGACGACTTCTTTGTACAGTATGAGGCGTTTGGACTCACCCTCATAGGAACAGCTCTGACCTGGTTCCAACCCTTAGATCCCAACCAGTTTGGGAACATGGAACAATTTTTTCAGGAATTCATAGGAGAATTCACTAAGAGAGGAATCAAACACAATTCATCTTCGCTAATTCACAGCTTCAAACAAAACCCTAATGAAACGGTGAAGAATGCGGCCAGAAGGTTCAACCAGTACGTGGATAGATGCCCAGTAACAGAGAGACCGACGCAACAAAAAATGATTTCATTATTTTTAGATGGGCTCAATAATGGAACCTTAAGGACACTAGTATATGTGAAAAGACTACAAACTTTGAGTGAGTGTCTTCAGGAGTGTATTGATTTGGAAGATAACTTGGCGGAGGACCTCAACAGCAAGCCCAGCCATGCTAAATCGGACGACTCAAGGAGTGCTATTTCTTCCAACTCCAGTCACGTGGAAGAATTAGCAGAGCTATTAGCCAAGAAATTAGGAGCACAGGGGCAAAGAGCTTATCAACCCCCAGTTCAAAGATTGCCTATGCTACGGAGATGTAGCTTATGTGGAGGAGATCACCCCACTCACCTGTGTGTCCGAGGAGGGGGTGGTGCACAACCAGCTTATCCATACAACAGGCAGCAACAACAAGGGACTTCTTGGTATTGTCACATAGAACAGAAATACACTAATCACACTACTGAGAACTGTCCATTTAATAGGCAAACACGCCCTTTCCAACCACCTCAGTATCGACCGTATGGATATCCACCTAGAGACCCGAACAGAGAGATCCCAAGATACAACCCTTATCCAGCACAGACGGGAGTACCTAGACCAATTGAACAGACACCATACCCACCACCACAACCAGTGCTAGGACCCCAACCGTCGCAACCTCAACAAGTAGTACCAGTAAAATATGCGCAACCAGAAGAAAATCTAGAAAGAGCTATAGTACCAGCCACGACAATGACCCAAATAGAATCAACAAACCTTGGATACGAAGCCCTACCAAGTGAGTACTATCCGTATGAAGCCTACATGATGGAACACGAACCGGCTTATGAGACTACATACTATGGGTATGAAGGCTATGATCAGACTTATGGAGCAGAGACTTCCACTCTAATGTATACAGCTCCTAAAGCACCACAACCTATGAGACCACCCAGTAGACCACCAGTACCGAGAGGACCATGCTTTAGATGTGGAGGAGACCATTTCATTAGAGAATGCCCTCGACCATACAACCCTCCACCACCTAGAATCTGGGAAGGATATTGCAGTGATTGCGGAAAGGAACACCTTTTTAGGGATTGCCCTAAGAATCCGGTAAAAAACCAAGGTTCTGCACCAATCAACGTAATAGAGGTCATAGAAGAATCTGGAAGTGATAAGGAATACACAGTGCCGCTAAAAGCCATCACTAGAGCCCAGACAAAACAACAAAAAGAACAGCAACCAGAAGAGGAACAAAAAAACAACACGCAAATAAGCTCTTCAACTCAGATAGTGGAAGATTCCGAGGACCCATGTGAAAATTCCCGCAACATAAAAGCTCAGAAATGGAAAGAACGACGAGAGAAACTCAAGGATAAATGGGCAAAGAACAAGAGTACAAACAGTAAAAAGCAAAATGCAAAATCAAGTAAACACAAAGAACAAGGGAAGTCTAAGGAGACTCTTGAGCTAATCGAACCGAGCTCAGATAGGGAGAAGCCCGGATCAATTCTAGCAGATCCAAAGCCAGACGACTTGGATATGTGGCTAAAAGCGTACCAAGCTAGAATCAAAATGGGACCGAACAGAGAGCAACACGAAAAAATCTACCCAAGAGGGGAATTAGAAAAGAAAAGACTAGCTATATGCAGAAAACTCATAGAAGTAGCACAAACAACCCTAGAAAAGACTATCCCAACTCTACCAGAGACAAGGATTGCACAGGAACCTTATGAAGAAGACCTCAAACCAAAGGATAAAGAATTAAGGAAAGAAGATTCCCAAGGTGAACAAGAGACGGCACAAGATGGCCCTGTATCAGCCATACCAGACTTAGAAGCTGAATGGCCCAAGGACTTGTGGGATAGAATCAGAGAAGAGCAATGGAAGAAGAATGGTGTCGATCCACCACCATTTGATGAAATAGATGTGGAAGACTGTCAACCCCATCCTAACCTCGAGGAGGCCTACGAGGAGATTTCAAGACTCGATAGAGGTAGAGAGGAGACCATAAGCATTTCAACATTGCCTAACTATATGGGGGAGTACGAAAGAGAGTCAGTGGTAATACGAGCACCCACGGTGCATGGAAAAGGAACAGGAGAAGGAAAGGAGAGTTCTCATAACTTAACAGAGTTAAAGAAAACAAAAGTTCAATGCCAATTAACGGTGGAAGATTTGCTTCGACTCAAACCCCAGTTGTGGAAGCAAACGGCAGATCAATTGAAACCACTGCCAAAGAATGGAGGATCAAAAGAAAAGGAACTGGAAAATAAGTCCACAATACAGGTTCCAGTCGATAAAGTGGGAGAATTCAGTGAAGGAGATGAAGGGAATACCTGTTTACCTGTCATCTACAACGGGTACATGACCAAAGCCATCTTAGACACAGGAGCTGGAGTAGGAATTGCAACGAAGGAAATTTGGGAAAAGTGGGGAAAACCAGCCTTACGACCCACTCGCATGAAACTCCAGTTAGCAGACGGTCATGTGGAGAGACCCCTAGGAATATTGGAAGGAATTAAGTTAACAACGTGTGGAGTGGAGTTTGAACACACACTGGCCATATGTAAGTTCGAAAAAGCAAACAATTATGAAATGATATTAGGACGACCATTCATGCGACAGATGCGAGTAGTACAAGATTGGGGCAGAGATTCATTATATCTCCAACATCAAGGGAACACTACCAAGATAAACTTGCACACATTCGCTTATCGGGATGTCCCTCCATTACAATGGAATCTAGTCCACAAAGATGAAGATGACCTATCCATTCACAGTGCTGGATCAAGTGACCAATCTTGGATGCATGAGGATGCCCAGTTGTGGATGTGCAAAGAAGCAAAGAAGGAGGAGTGTAAAAAACAAATGTGGCCAATAGGGCACCCTAATTATTGATCGATAGAAGACCCCGATTACATGCCTAAAATTTTTTCAGATGAACTCTTCGAACCACATGGCTGGATGGAAATCCTAGCCACATTAGATGTGTGTGTGAATGAGGAAGTATTGATGATGAACGATTGTATAGACGAGGAAGGATATGACGTGAACCTCTACATGGTTGTCCTCCAAGAAGTAGAAGCAGGAGAGATTGTAGAGGAGGAGTGGAAAGAAGAGTATGAAAGCATAGAAATGGAACCAGAGTTTGACTCTGAAGAACAATATTTAGAAACCATGCAAGAAGAATCAAAGGAAAGACCAACAAAAGTCTTAGCAATCGAAACCATCCCAAGAATACACGAGCTCAGAGAGGACACGAGTAAAGTGGAACCAGAACCAGACCATTTCGAAGTTCCAGAACATTTTAAAAGATATGAAGTGGAAGAAAGGAAAATAGCAACTCAAATGCCTAAACGAGAGGCCCGGGACGGAGAAGCCTATGATAACAAGGAACAAACCAAGAAAGTTGTCGTAACGATAGAAGACGGAGAAGAGAGGTGCACGTATATTGGAAAAGATGTATCGGAAGAAGAAGAAGAGGATCTCATACGACTCATCCGAGAGTATCGAGACATGTTTGCTTGGACGTACAAAGACCTCAAGGGTGTAGAACCCAGCATATGCGCTCATCGAATCCCTATGACAGCAGATGCAAAACCTTCTAAACAACGCCCTTATACGTATAACGAAGTTTACGCAGCAAAAATAAAGGAAGAAATTGACAAATTACTAGCAGCAGGATTCATTTATGAGATTGAACACACGGAATGGGTATCGCCACTAGTAGTAGTGCCCAAGAAAAACGGAAAACTAAGGGTGTGTATCAACTTGAAAAAAGTAAATGCAGCAACTATACGCGATAGTTTCCCTTTACCCATCACAGACCATCTTTTGGAAAGAGTTGCCGGCAAGGAGGTCTATAGCTTCTTGGATGGATTCTCTGGTTACAACCAAGTAGCTATTGCAACTGAGGACCAGCATAAAACCGCATTCGTGACTGAATGGGGAATCTATGCATTTAGAGTAATGCCTTTCGGGCTCACTAATGCGCCAGCCACCTTCCAACGATTGATGTGTCATGTTTTCAAAGAATTTCTGAGAAAAAGTATGGAGGTATACGTAGATGATCTGTGTACATACTCAAATCATCGACCAGACCATATACCGGAACTGAGAAAAATATTCAATAAATGTAGACAGTATAGAGTCTGTTTGAACCCTGAGAAGTGTGTCTTCATGGTGCGACAAGGAAAAATCCTAGGACACATCGTTTCAAAGAATGGAATATCCACGGACGAAGAAAAGATTAAAGTTATCTTGGAGCTACCAAGACCCAAGAACGCGAAAGAGGTACAAGCCTTTATGGGACACTGTGGATATTACCGTAGGTTTATTCACATGTATGCCATAATAGCTAAGCCCTTATATGGTCTACTGACTCAGTTCACTTGGACAGACGAGTGTGAGAAGGCCTTCAACGAGCTTAAGAAGCGGCTGAGTACAGCCCCAATTCTAAAATCACCCAACTATTCATGTTGATGCTTCATGTCAAGCCTTTTCATATTCATGTTGATGCTTCGAACTATGCCATTGGATGTATCCTAGCTCAACCGGCGGACGAAGGGAAGCTTGACCATCCAATCGCTTATGCGAGTAGACAATTAAACCAAGCTGAAAGAAATTACACGACTACTGAAAGAGAAGGCCTAGGAATGGTTTATGCAGTGAAGAAGTTTAGACACTACCTCTTAGCCAACAAATTCAAGTTCTTCATAGACCATCAGGCTTTGTTGTATTTAGTCAATAAGCCTTGCAACACGGGAAGATTGGTACGATGGTTCTTGTTATTAATGGAGTTCGACTTTGAGGTAATAGTCAAAAAAGGAAATACACATGTAAGAGCGGATCACCTTTCAAGGCTAACGCATGGAGAACCACCTACCGGAGTACCGGATGATTTATCAGATACATATTTGTTTAATCTTGAAGTATGTCCAAAGTGGGCGGAACGACTAATTCCTATACTCACTCATGGCCCTCAACACTCAATAAATAAGAATAGCAAAAAAGAGATTCTTCAAACAAGAAATTTACACATTGTTGCTGGAAGCATGTATTATAAGGAACCTAACGGTGTCTTATTAAGATGTGTCGAGGAGGACGAACAGAAGCAACTAATCCAGCAGGCACACGTAAACAAGTGGAAAACCCATCAAGGGATGCATGGAACAATTCGAGAATTGAAAAGGTTAGGCGTCTATTGGCCCGACATGCCAAAAGATGTTCACGATTATGTAAGTAATTGTGTGGAATGCAAAGAAACTATCCCAGAGGATCACGTGTCCTTACCTTTTTCTACCATAGCGCCTAATTGGAGTAAAACATTAGTACAATTCCTCAAAACGAAAGAGCACGAAATAGGAGCTAGTCTAGCAAGAAAGCGATCCCTAGAAGAAATGAGCAAGGATTATGTGATAATGGGAAAACAATTGTTTAGAAGAGGAAAAGATAATCAACTCAGATTGTGCGTACATGAAGGAGAATATCTTCCCATATTAGAAATGGCACACGCAGGAGCGGCTGGAGGACATTTTTCAGCAGACAGAACGGTCAAGATGATTCTCTTTGCAGGCTTGTGGTGGCCAACTCTACATATGGATGCGGAGACATATGTGAGAAGCTGTGAAACATGCCAGAGAGCGAAATATCCCATTCGAAGAGACGACATGCCTTTAAGACCCATGGTTTGTGCGAGAGCATTTACCAAGTGGGGTATTGATTTCATAGGACCTATCAATCCACCGGCGAAAGGATCACATGCGGAATACATCATAGTAGCCACCGACTACTTAACCAAGTGGGTAGAAGCAAAAGCCACTAGAAAGAATGATGCTCAAACTACAGCAAAATTTCTCTTTGAGCACATCTTCACACGCTTTGGATTACCGATTGAAATAGTGAGCGATCGAGGAACGCATTTCCTAAACGAAGTCATTGAATCGCTAATGAATGACTTCTTAGTGATTCATAAAAAATCAGCCCCATACCATCCTCAAGCTAACGGGCAAGCTGAAAGTTCCAACAAGGTACTATGTACTGTATTGACAAAGATTGTCAATAATGGGAGGTCAGATTGGGACAAACAATTGCATCACGCAATTTGGGCCTTCCGAGTGGCATATAAAACGGCCATTGGAACCACACCTTTCAATCTAGTGTATGGGCAGAATGCAATTTTGCCAATTGACTTCTTAGTACCTACATTGAAAGTGGCCCAGCAATATGAATGGAACGGTCATGAATTGTCTCAGCAATTAGATCAAATTGAAAAGCTGCACGAGACTAGATTGCAAGCTGTAGCAGGCATTTATGCCGCTAAACGGAGACAAAAGGCATATTATGATTCACATATAAAAGACAAGGGACTAAAAGAAGGCGACTTAGTCCTAGTATACACCCTCAAACAACATGCAAAGAAGCTACAAAAACGCGGATATGGACCCCTGATTATAAATCGAATCTCTACTAGTGGTGCAATCAATCTCGCTACACTAGACGGAGACATTCTTCCCAACTACATCAGTGGATGCAGAGTGAGAAGATTCATGGAGCCTTTGACTGATAAAATGCTAGCGCGACTGTTAGGAGCTCAACATAGGAAAAAGGAAGAAGAACGAATTCGAGAGGAAGCCCGACAGGAAGCACTAGAACGCATTAGGAAACGGAAAGAGTGGATCAGGCAAAGAGATGAACGCTATCTCCAAGGAGAAGAGCCCATCCCTATGGCAAACTATCAGGTCAAAAATGATGATACAACGGGTATGTGTAAAACACAACCTTACCTAAACCTAGGGATTGGCAAGACAGAGTATACATTGATAGATGCATTGATAGACTCAGGAGCAGGCCTTAGCTGCATGCGAAGGAGAATAGCAGACGAGCTGCAATTAGAATTGAATCCCACAAAAGCCCAATTAATAGGAATTGGAGGTCACACCATAGACTGCATTGGAACCACGAATGTATCCCTCCACCTAGGAAATTCCTCCATGGAACAAAGAGTCCTAGTATGTAAGGATGACGATTTGATAGAAGACTTCATTCTAGGACACGACTGGATCATTGAGACAGAAGCGTGTATTCATCTGGCTCAAGGATATATTTCAGCCACGATAGGGCATAAAGAGATTTTCAGCTTGCTTGAAGAGAAACCATGTAACCAAACCATGTCAATACCAAGATCGGAGGAAGTTCAAGAAACGACGGAAGATAGTAGCAACTATGCTCACCACTCCGGAAGCAAATGCATAGAAGCTGAAACTTCAATCCTAGCGACGTCCACAATAGAGTCGAAGTTATCCAATGCAATTGAGGATAAGCCAACCAACGAGGAGACGCTCTCTCCTAAATAGGCTCAAAACATCCAAAGATCGTACTATTGGAAACCAATAAGCAGATACTCGAATCGACAACCACCCAAATATATGTGGGTACGTAAGGATCAAATACAGAGTCAAGAAACGTCCATAAGTACTCTGAAGAAGGAAACAGGCGTCACCAAACCCGCAGCAAGGAACTACAGAAAAACCGATTCAGTGCAAGTATGGATTCCCAAGCCCTTGCTTGAAGCTCAAAGATCGCGACATCAGATATGGATTCCCAAAAAAGTCATACAAGCAGCTAAGCAGAACGTAGGGACAAAGGAGAAAATACCACATCAGACAAGGAAAAAGTCAACAACACATAAAAGGCATCAGAGGAGATCGCAAAGCAATGCCAAATTCACTCGGACAATGGATAAAGCAAATGGAACACGAGCAGCTGCACGAATCGAGAACACCCAGCGACCTCTCTCAGTGTTCTCAAAATGGATCTGGAAACCAAAGCTACCACGAGGAGCGGATGATCGAGGAGATAAAGCACCCGATTGCACTCATGTAGTGTCTGATGCACCTAAAGTAAGCATGATAGGGCCTCAATACAAGGCCAAGCATTCGGCACAGGATGTACATTATCAAACTAGTGGTGCACGATCTCCCAGTGAGACTAGATCTTAGCTTTACCCTGATAGGAATGGACATACTATGTACATAAACTATGCTTCGGCTATTCTAATGATTGTCTTCTTTCAGAAAAAAATATAAAAGGAGGCGGTAAGAAATCCCACTCTTGCAATAATGGGGAACGGAGTGACGAGCTACCATAATCAAAACAACACACTGTATGGTCTCATGAAAGCTTTTCAAGCTAATGCACTTTTCCTTGTAAGTGCAGATGGCTTCTAAAGACTCTGAAGCGACAATCCAAGAGGAGGTCCACGAATTTCCTCCCCAATGTCTTACGAAAGCAAAAGGCCACTGGTTCAGAGATGAGCAGCCAGTGGAGGAATATCTTTTCTTGGCCAACATAAAGATCATGGACACGGAGCATCACTTTCCGATCATGTCCCAGGATTTCAAAGTTTTACATGGACTGCCATCTACAATCGATATCATGAAGAAAGCAGGAATTCATAAATATTTTGAGCTACCTATCTACAAACCGGATTTCCAACGCTGTACTTAGGTCATGAACACTCTACGACCAGCTCTACATGATCCATTGGTGCCAGAAGCCAATGTGATGAATAAGAATGGAGAATGGGTAGTCATTCAATTTTCCCACGACTTAATCAAAGAAGCATTTGGATGGGAAAAGGATGGTGTCAACACGATCAAGGAAGAGAGTCGTGGAGCAAAAACAAGAACCTTTGTCGACATTAATAGGGTGGATATCGAAGAAGAAGTCAGATTGATTCACCAACACTTCTGCTTCCCGAGTATGAATAGATACACGGCCCCTCAAAAGATCATTGTGCAATTATTGTCTCATGCCATAAAACAGATCGGCAACCAGGTAAATCTTACACCCTATGTGCAAGAAAGATTGTTCGAGGCAAAGAAGAAATGGGAAAATAAAAAATTCCTCAATGGGACCACTGCCCTCACAATTATGATTTACCACGCATTGGGCATGCGCGAGCTCTTACGAGAAATGCCATCTTCAGTAGAGTTGGCTCATTTTGTCAAAGCAGCTACTGTACCGAAACAGAAGAAAGGAAGCAAGCAAGTTGAAGAAGCCGAAACAAGTTCGCAACCCCGGATGAGAGGCACAATGCGAGGTACAAAACGACCTCGAGAAGTCCAACAAGCAGAAGAAGAAGTACCAAAAACAAAGAGAGTACATGTACTGCCTACAGCCACTACTCAAGGACCCCGAAAGATCACGGACGAAGAATTAACCCAAGCACTGGAGGAGACTCATAAATATACGGAAGGACAAATTAACCTACCAGTGCAGGGTCATCATTATCAACAGTCCGCAATAGCTAAAGGACCAAAGGGCAAACTTACTAAGGTACATAGATATCGGGAAATTGGGCTAGATAACTCTAGTTCCGGATCCGACGACCAAGAGAAGCAAACTACATCATTACTGGATGTAGATATTCAAAGTGAATCGAAGGATGATGGCCAGTGGGCCGAATTAAATGAAGTAGACTATGGCGAAGCCCAAGCAGACAACAAGGATAAAGCTCAATCACCACTGGTAGACCAAAATACAACCAAAGAGAAGGCAGAAGAAGAAGGGCAACACCCCATTCAACCGAAAGATGCCTCCACCACCCACAACAAGGAGGGCAAATCTGATGATGAGGTGCATGCAATGATATCAGAGGACAAGCCTCAGGAAGAAGGACAAGAAGGCGAAGAACCCTTCACCCCACTAAGGGTTGTGGCAGAACCGTCCCCACTGGATGTCACATTTCAAGGGAGTGCCACGAAAGTTCGCAAAGTCATAGAAGATGAAGCAGAATTGCAAGTACAACTACAGGTCTGACAACCACATAAGGAAATGATCCACGTTGCAAAAGGACAAGATGTACATACAGGAGAAACCCCAGACATACCAAAGACATGGCTGAATGTTGATATAGCTCAGCTCAAGCCTGTGGTGTAGGATATGATTCGCACTGCACTAGACACTCAACAGTTGATGCTTGATGCTGATGAAGATTACGACCAAGCCATGCTCGAAAAGCAGGAGCTTCGTCTGAATCTAGCTAAGAAATTATCTAAAGCAGAAGCTCAAGTTTTGAAGAAACAAGAGGAACTAAAAACGACAAAAACACAGTACAGAATATTAGAAACTGAAAATGCTAAACTAAAAGAGCAAGCTTTGGAGCTCACGAAGAAACTAGACGTGACCGAAAAAGAGAAAACGAGGATCCATGCTCGTAGCAAGGTACTCGAATCACAGCTCAAGGTGAGCATGGAAGAAGCAGACCACTTAAGGGACAGGAACAAGGAGCTCGTGACGGCTCTCCTCAATGATCAACCACCGACTGATACTGACAAATCAAATGAGGATATAAAAGACATAGAAGAAAAGTTGAACAAGATGGCAGATCAGCTAAAACAGGAGCAAGAGACCATCGCAGAATGGGAACAAAGATACATGAATGACACTGCAGCTCTACGCAAGAAATGGAAAAAAGCAGAGAAAGATTATTTCCGGCAGTGCAAAGAAGACACCGATCACATGCACATAGTCGCACAGGAATTAATCAAACATCAAGAAAAGCTTACAAAGGCTGAAGAAGAGCTTAAGAATAAAGATGAAATCATCAAACGGCTTCAGGAGCAGATAGAGCTAACAGGAAAGCAGGGGACACCAGTAGTTCCACTAGAAACCACGGCTACTGTGGAGGAAGAGGTACGTCCTCTCTCTCCCCCCTTGTATCATTCACCAATAAGGGCGGAAAAGGAGGTTCCATTAGAACCTAACACAAGAGAAATTGCAGAATTGAGCAGACCAGAAAGGGCACTACTGGTGTCCCAGCTCACTGCTGATTTTGAAGATCAAATAATACAAATAATGAAAGAAGCTCGAATAGACAACAAACAGTTAGATCAAATTTTGAAGCCATTCAATGTACCATATGGTCTACTTAAAGAACAGACGCGAATGTATATAAAGTCTGCAACGAACAAAGATCCGGACCACAACCTTCAATTCCAGCATGACACTTTCAAGTATACTCAAGAGGAATTTGAGAAGGCGGATCCGATATGGCGAAGGAAAATTTTGGAGAAGAATCTGACATTGCGGGTACAGTGGGAAGCATCACCATATGCGCTTCAGGTAAATCCATCTTTTTGTCCTGTACCCCGCCGACGCTCTTGGACGCAATTTTGGGAAGGACAGCGTCAAGGCAATATCAATAATCAGTGGCTAAATTATCCGTTACCACCTAGTCCGCCACATAATTACCTACCTACAGAGGAATATATGGTCAAAACAATGGAATTTTGGATTGCAAGGTATGCTACAGTTCCGGACCTAGCTGTCAAAATGACCAATAAAATATTTAGCATGCTCATTACAGTGTTGAAGGTATTCCAGCATGCTAAATATACATTTTTGAACTTCATCGGCATTACGCAAGGGTCGGAGGCTCTTATTTTTTATTTATCGACCATTCCGAGCCGACTCACTATTATGGCGTACTATTCTCGCCTTATGTTTTTGCCATCGACATATATGCAGACTTTCGAAGAAGCATTCTTTACCGGCTTCTTTGAAATGGATTCAGAGATTTTTGTGAAGATGACTTCCAATTTAAATGCAAGGCTGGTGGCCTATGAAACAAGCTTCTTTGCTGATCATAGACAGGCGCCAGAAGACGGAGTAAAATCAAAGCAATGGAAGGAATTCATGCTATGTCATGCAAATCTGCTGAACCAACGAGAGCAAACCGCAATTCAAACATACACGCGTCGCCTCAGAAAGGCTGTCGAGGACGACAGAGTTCAGGAGGAGGGACGTGTAGAGGGATAATCAAGCAAAAAGAAAAGAAGAAGAAAATCAAAGTCCAGAACGATTCATTAAGAAAGGAAAAAGAATATATCTCTGCAGGAAGCCCCGCAGGGGCGCATTACCCACCTCTGCACAGAGCCCCGCAGGGGCACGCATCAGGCAAAAAGAGAAATTATCCAGGTCATGCACGGTGGAAAAGAAGTAAACAGCCTCAAAGCAATACAACAGGGTCAGATGTGTACAACCAGGACAAATCAGAGGACCAAAAGTTACAAAGGGGTAGAGGCTGAAAAGTTTAAGAGGGTGACTAAGAACAGCACATTCCTAGTCACTGGTGGCGTGCGTGGCAACCCAAGTCAACAGGCAAGACAACTACATCAGGCTCTCGAGTTGTAGAGCTTGAATCAAGAAGGCCATCGAATCTGCATGTCTGTTTAACTGCAGACAATACTGACCAAGGGGAGCGTGCGGGGAAAAGCTGAAGCGCCTCTAAAACGTAATGCAAGATCAAGAATCAGGCAACACTACCCACGGGACGCGTTCGCGAAGCAAAGTCTGTCAAGGGACGACAGAGACGAAGAGGGGGAGAGTGTTGCAGAGATAAAAGAGCACACAAAGCAGAGAAAAAGACGGGGCCCAAAATTTTTCCGATTTGGACACGCAACTTTTGTATCATAACCACTTTTGTATATATTTTCCATTGTAAATGCACTAGAGGAGTCCTCTAGATGCATCCCCACAGAAGATTAGTTATTTACCCATGTACAATAGTAGGAAGTTAGTCTTTTAGTGAATAAAGTGCCGGTCTCTTGTGTGAAAGGACCAAACTTAGGGCACTAGTATATAAGTCAAAAGTGACTCATTGTAAAGGACCGATTATCATTGTGAAGAAGGAGCACTTCTGAATTTTCGAGTTTGCCTCTTTCTTGCTGATTTTGATCTTCATTTTGCTCTTGAATGTGTGTGTGATGCTTGAAATGCAAGTGTAGGACTGTTGTCTACCCCTTCCCCTTTGTTTTGAGCTGCTGTAGTGCGTGCGTAAGCTAGGAGAAGCTGAGGCGCGGGTGTTTGTGACTCCCATAATTCACTGTTTCTGCCATAACTTGAAGCAAAGTGGTCGGAATTGAGTGAAACCACCACCGTTGGATTCGTCTCGTCGAGAGCTTCGAAACGAGTACCCTATTGCCTATGTTCGGAGTTCTGGGCTGGGAGAAAACCTCAAAATACCAAAACTGCTGAAAAGAGGCTTACGGCAACACTCTCAGTATTTCAGTAGGCGTGAGTGGTAGTAGTCTTTTCTCATGTGTGAATAGCTGAACCACTTCATTTTCTATCACGTTTGCACACGTCTTCATACACTTGGCAAGTCACTCCTTAGGATTGACATTTAAATGTGTGAAAAGGATCCCACTATATGCACTTGTATGGCAATTGAGGTATAGTCTCATTGGTACAAGTCCTTGAGTCTTCGTGGCTCAAGTACACAACCCCTCTAGTGCACCCAAGGTTACAACCATCAATGTGGTAGGTTTAGTGGCGGATTCAAGTTCAAGTAGCAGTAATGTGGCTCCTGTACAAGCAGTTACTAGGGCACAAGATGCTCAACAAGCAAAGCCATCTGAACAATCATAGCCAAGTGACTCAGGAGAGTCTAGTAAGAGGAAACCAAGAACATGGAAGGATACGAGAGAGAAGGCTAATCGCAAGTGGAACAAAAAGATATCTGAACTAGAAGAAAGCCTAAGGGATACCAAAACAAAAATAGAAGACATTGCATCTCAAAGCCCCTCTCATGCCGAACCTCCATCCACTCCACATCATCCCACCCCACCACCCATTGTAAATAGACCGCAATCAGGATGTGTTCTTGCGGATCCAACCCTAGAAGGCTTGGACATGATGTTCAAGGCCTATCAGGCTCATCTTCAAGAAGGGCCAACAGCTGCGAACTTGGACAAGAGTTACCCTAGAGCAGACTTAGAGATTGAACGAACAAAAATGTGCATGAAAATTGTAGAAGTGGCTCAAGCTACGCTCGAGTCTAGTCAAAAGTTCAATCAGACAAACTCTATCAAGCTGAATTTGCATTTCCAGGGCTTACTAGAAAGATTAGAGCAGTTGGTAAACAACCCACAAGTTTCTTTACCTCCACAGGCTCAATCGGTTGTTGAAAGAGAGATTTCACCACAAATGAAAACCTATGTTCCTGATTCCATCGACGAGGGAGCACCTCTTTCAATTCAACAGTACTCTCAAGAGTTCTTGTGGGAAATACAAGAGGAGAAATGGGCCAAGGAGAAGGGTAATCCCCCTCCTATTCCTGAGATTGATGATCTTCATGATCAATTTCCCCAAGACATTCCGTCTATCTATGGAGATCAAATAGAGCAACAAGAGGATGAGAGATTAGATTTTGAATCTAATTCTTTACAAGAGTTGCCACAATTCACAGGCCCATGGGAATCTGAATCTCTCCAGATCAGAGATCCCACAATATTGGTAAGAAATGAGGACTCAGTAGTTCCAAGAAACACTGATGTCGTGAAGAACACTAAGGTTCAGTGTCATCTCACTGTGGAAGAGCTACTCAAAGCAAAACCTGAGCTATGGAATCATGTGAAGGATGAGGTTCCAGAACTTGATTCCAATATGCCAAAAGTGGGCTCTAAGCAAAAAGTTCCAGAAATACCTCTTGATAAAATAGGAGACATGAGTGAAGGAGAAGAAGGTAATACTTATCTTCCAATCACCTATCAAGGTTACACAACCAAAGCAATCGTAGATTCAGGTGCTGGTGTTGCTATTGCGACTACCTCCTTGTGGAAGCGATGGGGCAAACCCACATTAAGACCAACCAGAATGAAGCTTCAAATGGCAGATGGTCATTTTGAAAGACCTCTAGGATTGCTCGAAGGGATAACTCTAACCACTTGTGGTGTAGAGTTTGAACATATATTTGCTATATGTGACTTTGAGAAAAATAATGTCTATGAGATGATCCTAGGAAGACCCTTCGTATGACAATTGCAAGTAGTGCAAGATTGGGGAACCAACTCCTTGTACTTACAACACTTAGGGGTCACCACCAAGGTCAATTTGAAGGATTACACCTTCAGGGATGTACCACCCCTATAGTGGAATCCTATCCACAAAGCGAAAGAAGATTCTGTCTCTGTGCATTCTGGAAGTTCACCTAATCCATCTTGGCTGCATGAAGATACTCACTTATGGATGTGCAAGGTCGCAGAGGAAGAGGAAAAGCGCCTAAAAGCAAGAGAAGAAGGAACTCCCCCAGGACATAGACCAATCAAAGACCCAGCCTATACACCGATGATATTTCCAGATGAGGAATTTGAGCCTCATGGCTGGGCTGAAATCTTAGCTACCATGGACATCGCAGTCAATGAAGAACAATGGACACCTCATTGTGATGAGGAGGGTTACGATATTTCAGTGTTCATGTGTCAGCCCTTATTGGAAGAGTGTGATCCTAGTGAGGTCATAGAAGAAGAAGAGAATGACGATGATCTAGAATCCATTGTGATGGATACTTACTTTGACTCAGAGGAGCACTATTTAGAAGACATAGGAGTGTTAACCCAAAAAGAAGAAGAACCTCTCACAAGTATTAAAACTGTGAATTCAAAGGACGGAAGTGAGGGTAGTCAAAAGAAAAAGAAAAGAAAGGTAGTGAAACAAGAAGAGGAGGAATCATTGTTTGAAGTACCAGAAAATTTCAAGAAATATGAAGTGGAAGACCAAAAACTTTTGGTACGAATGCCTAAAATAGAGGCCACCATAGGAGAAGCGTATGACAATAAAGAGAAGACCAAAAAAGTTGTTGTGACCATTGAAGGAAATGAAGAGCGATGTACGTACATAGGAGATGACCTAAGTGCAAAAGAAGAAGTAGAGCTTGTAGCTCTATTAAGGGAATATAGGGACGTGTTTGCATGGCACTATAGAGACTTGAAGGGAGTGGATCCAAAAATTTGCTCTCATACTATCCCCATGACGGCTGATGCCAAGCCCACCAAACAAAAGCCCTACTCATATAATGACAATTATGCAGCTAAAATAAAAGAGGAAATTGACAGGTTGATTGAAGCTGGATTCATCTATGAAATTGAGCATACTGAATGGGTGTCCCCCATCGTAGTGGTGCCCAAAAAGAACGGAAAATTGAGAGTGTGTATTAACCTTAAGAAAGTTAATGACGCTACGATCAGAGATAGTTATCCGCTTCCAATCACCAAACATTTATTGGAGCGTGTTGCAGGCAAGGAAGTTTATAGCTTCCTTGATGGATTTTCAGGTTACAACCAAGTAGCCATTGCCCCAGAAGATCAACACAAAATAGCTTTCGCCACAGAGTGGGGGATCTTTGCATTCCGTGTGATGCAATTTGGTCTCACCAATGCACCTGCAACATTCCAAGGCTCATGTGTCATGTCTTCAAAGAGTTCTTGCGAAAGAATTTAGAAGTATATGTGAATGATCTATGCGCTCACTCCCAAGAAAGAAGATATCACATCCCTGAGCTTAGATAGATCTTCAACAAGTGCAGAGAATATCGAGTGTGTTTGAACCGAGAAAAGTGTGTATTCATGGTACGACAAGGTAAAATCTTAGGTCACATTGTTTCTAAGAATGGAATGTCAACAGATGAGGACAAAGTAAGAGCAATAGCAGAGCTGCCCAGACCAAGGAATGTTAAAGAGGTACAAGCCTTTATGGGCCATTGTGGATATTACCGCAGGTTTATCCACATGTATGCCATCATAGCTAAACCTCTTTATGGGTTGTTGACAAATTTTGAATGGAATGATGAATGCGAGAATTCCTTCAATGAGCTGAAGAGACGTTTGTGTTCAGCACCAATACTGACCACTCCTGATTGGAATAAACCATTCCATGTCCATGTGGATGCATCCAATCATGCTATAGGATGTGTGCTAGCACAACCCACAGGTGAAGGAAACCTAGATTTTTTGATAGCATATGCTAGTAGGCAATTAAATGCGGCTGTACGAAACTATACGACAACCGAAAGAGAAGGCTTAGGCATGGTATATGCCGTGAAGAAGTTTAGACACTATCTTTTGGCCAACAAGTTCAAGTTTTTTACTGATCATCAAGCTTTATTATATTTGGTCAATAAACCTTGCAATACAGGACGCTTAGTAAGATGGTTCCTCTTACTAATGGAATACGATTTTGAAGTGGTTGTCAGGAAAGGTAGGACCCACCTTAGGGCGGACTATCTTTCTCGCATCACTTCAAGAGAGCCACCGCAAGGAGTGTCTGATGAACTACTTGATGCTTATTTGTTCAATTCAGAATTTGTTCCTAAATGGGCAAATAAGTTAGTACCTGTCCTAACCTTCGGACCTGCAAATAAGAACGTAAAAACAAACAAAGAAGAAATTGTACGATCACAGCAATATCAAATATTGGCAGGAAGTATGTACAAACAAGATATAGAGGGTGTATTAGCTTGTTGTGTCGACGATGATGAACATACTAGTTGGTTGCAACAAGCCCATGAAGGATTTCTAGGAAATCACTACTCTAAACAACGAACATTGCAGAACCTAAAACGTTTAGGAGTGTATTGGCCTAGCATGGACAAAGAAATACATGAGTGGATTAAGAATTGTCCAGTGTGCCAGAAGAGACCCCCAGTGGAGCATGCCACTCTTTATCACGTTTCATTAATTCCTTATTGGAGTGCTCCATTGGTAGAATTCATGAGATCAGGAGCATTACCCAATGAGGCTAGCCTAGCACGAAGAAGAAGCATGGAGCAAGAGGCTCAGGACTATGCCTTAGTAGGAGACAACCTATATCGGAGAGGCAAAGATGGATACTTAAGACTGTGCGTTCATGAATCAGACTATTTGAAAGTCTTAGAAAGTGCACATAGCAATGTTGCAGGTGGGCACTTTGGGCCTAACCGAGTAATTAAGACCATCCTATTCTCAGGACTTTGGTGGCCACTCTTCATATGGATGCACATACTTATGTGAAGAAATGTGACACATGCCAACATGCCCAATATCCGATAAGAAAAGATGAGATGCCTTTGAGGCCAATGATGGGAGAGCGCACATTCTCAAAGTGGGGTATAGACTTTGTTGGACCTATTAACCCCCCATCTAGAAACTCCCACGCGGAATACATTATTGTAGCCACTAATTACCTTACCAAGTGGGTAGAAGTAAAAGCCACAACAAAGAATGATGCTCAAACAACAGCTAAGTTCTTATTCGAAAACGTGTTCACTAGATATGGGTTACCAATAGAGTTGGTCAGTGATAGAGGTATGCACTTCTTGAATGAGGTCATTGAAACTCTCCTTCAAGAATTCATGGTGATACATAAGAAGTCTGCCCCTTATCATCCACAAGCCAACGGACAAGCCAAGAGCACGAATAAGATCCTATGTAATGTATTGACAAAACTCGTAAATAATAAACGCTCTGATTGGGACAAATAGCTTCATCATGCAGTTTGGGCTTATCGAGTTGCCTACAAAACGGTACTCAATGCCACCCCATTTCAGATGGTCTTCAGACAGAATGTTGTGCTACCATTAGATTTCCTAATCCCAGCCTTAAAGGTAGCACAAGAGCATGAGTGGAATGGACATGAATTGTCCTCTAGGATCTTTGATCTAGAACGCTTAGGTGAGACAAGGCTACGAGCAGCAGCAGGCATTTATGCTGCAAAGAAACGGCAAAAGGCATACTTTGATGCACACATCAAAGATAAAGGATTGAAAGAGGGAGACCTAGTGCTGGTTTATACGCTAAAGCAACATGCACGAAAATTGGAGAAACGAGGATATGGACCCATGATCATTAATAGAATCTTCGTGCAGTTCAATTGGCCACTTTAGAAGGTGATATCTTGTCGAACTATATAAGTGGTTGTCGAGTCAAGTTATATCAAGAACCTCTTACAGAGGAAATGCTAATGAGACTCAACACTGCTAAGAAGCGAAAAGAAGAGGAGTTAAGGGTTAGAGAAGAAGCACAAGCAAAGGCTAGAGAGCGCATCAGAAGAAATAAGTTACGGCGATTAGGCCTAGATGTCAACACAAAAGCCCAAAATATCACATGGACATGTGCCAAAAATCGGGCATAACTACTTCTCGAATAATTGATCGACGTCCCTTTGTGACTATAGAGGTAGGACAAGGAAAGAGTGTAAGGACTGTGAGAGCATTGGTTGACTCAGGTGCAACAACTAGTGTGGTTAGATTTTCATACTTCCAAGACCTGCAAGTGGACATCAAGCCCATAGAAGCATATCTCATAGGATGGGGAGGTGTGGAAACCCCTTGTTTGGGAGAGGTGGAACTTCCCATCTACCTTCAAGATGTTCCAATAAAAGTCAAAATGCTAGTGTGTCACCATGCGGACCTCACAGAGCCACTTGTGTTGGGTCAAGATTGGATTTATGACCATGCAGTCAACTTAAACTTAAGAAGTCAAATTCTTCAAGTTTGGGTACACGAACAATGCATTACATTAGAAATAGAAAATTTCATGCTCACAAATCCTGATGTCACACCTTCTCATAGTTCTTCTATGACTAATCTTAGCACAAAAGATGTTGTATGTGTCAAGGGCTCTATGTTCCAAAAGCACTCAATCATGGAAGAACAGGCTCAAAGACAAGAGAACTCCTCCTCTTGTGCAAAGACTAATGTTGTCACCACAACTCAACCAAAAAGGCAAGCACGACCGTACATGACAACCGCTATACCCAATAGACCTATATTTATTTATTTATTTATTTATGAGTGTATATATATATATATATATATATATATATATATATATATATATATATATATATATATATATATATATATATATAGAAAATTGAAAATTATACCTTAATAGTGTCGAAATAGATACATTACTCCATCCAAAACGATTTTGAAGATTGAGAATAAGTAAGCTTGCACTTAGTCGTGTCAAACGACTTCCTTCATATACATGCTTTAGACATTCCTCTCGAAGATATTTCTCATTTTTAGAAATATCAATGCTCTCAGTGTCATTTTGATACCAATCCTCAATAAAATCTGCCATGCCATCATCTTCATCATTGTCGCACAAATCTTGTACTTTATCTTCTTTTGAATATAGATCTTTCAACCTTGCATATTCCACAGGATCACTTTTGTGTAGCCTCCTCATAGGAGCTTCTGATAAATGAGGTCTTACTGGCAATTGTAAATGGTGTGGAGGAATATCATCAACATCATACATTGGAATCTACACACATGAGTAAAATTCATTAGTATTCCATAAATGAATAAAAAGTAAACTTTAAACATAAATCTAAATATATAAGTTATTAAATGTGGATAGAAAATTTTCATTCTCTCTAGCTAAAAGGTGCTCTTCAAGGTCTATGCCATCCATAATTCACTAATAGTTCATCACCAGCATGTAATGTAGTAATAGCATTGACAACTATGTATCTTGATACATCTCTACTCATGTATGGTGATTCATGACTATTTTCACGCTCCTCAAATGTGCAATTATTCCTTGAACTATTATGTAACCCTCGACTACTATTTATTAAACGTGCTATATTTCCATGTGTGTAAGGTCTTCCATCAATATATAATCTTTCATTTTTTGCATGTGAAATACTTCTACTAGTAAGGGATGTTGCATTCAAGCATATTCCATAAGTACTCATGCTTTGAACATAACGTGCAAGTCGATGCCAATCTCCCCATCCATATATAGGACCACAAAATGACGTAAGGGTGACTTCAGAGTTCGGAGGCACATACAAATCCTCTACAATAAAGAGACCACGACCAGCATTAGTAATAGTGGATGAAGCAATCATATAGCAATTACCCCAAAAGTTGAAAACCTCTCCATATAAAGGAAGTGGTCCTCTATTCCATCCTCCATATCTTCTTCTATCATATGTTTGTACTAGAGAACGATCACGAGCTGGCAATGGATAATCTCTAGTCGTTTCAGTCTCTAAACCAGGAGGTAGAGGATTTCTAGAAAGCTCTGCTTGTAATTTATGAATAGCAAGTCCATGACATATACGAGGTCTATTAACATTATGAGAAAAATTATCATCATCATCATCATCATCGAGCAAGTATTCCTGTATATCAACAATAATTTGCTTTTATATATGGTTTTTAAATAAAATAATGACATTAATTTATAGAAAAATACATACCCAAGCATTATCACATTGACCAAGTGATGGTGCACGCTCAAAAGTACCATACTTTGCCTCATGTTCAATACATTCCAATCATGGTCTTCGATATGTGCCATAACAAGAGTTGCACCAACATATAACATGCTCTTGATAGTAAAATTCATCATAATTCCTATCGGAGGACACATGTGAAGTCCTTGCATGGGTAGGAGGTAGTGGAGTGCCCTCTGATTGATCAGAATCTAATTATAATAATAAACAAAGAAATATATAAGTTATGTATCCATCAAATATATTTAAAATTAAATGTTTGATATACTTACAGTATATAGTCCTTGCACGATGAGGAGATGGTGGTGGAGTTCCATCTAATTGATCAGAATCTACAAACATAATCTACATATTCACATATACACAAATACACATTATTGTGGGATAAATGCATGTATTTTGTATGAATAAGTGTATATGCATGCATGTGTGTGTACGTATATATGTGGATATGTATATGTATATACACATTTACACATACACACATATTCACATATACACAAATACATATTATTGTGGGATAAATCCATGTATTTTGTATAAATGAGTGTATATGCATGCATGTGTGTACATATATATGTGGATATGTATATGTGTGTTTATGTTATATGTATGTATATGTGTATATGTATGCATATATGTATGTGTATATGTTTGCATGTATATGTGTATGTGGGTATGTGTATGTGTATGTATGTGTATATATGTGTATGTATTCTGATTTTTTTTTTGTTTGAGATTAAATTAACAGAAGATATTGTATAGTGGAAAAAAATAAGGGGCGAGCTAACATACCACTTGAGATGTGGCTATTTTTTTGTAGACAGCTACGTCTTAAGGAGTCATTTCCTCAGTAGAAGGTATACAAATTAATAGTTTGTATTTATAATCTTCATATATTTTAGTAATTTTTTACATTTAATTTATGTATTTCTTTTTTCTTAAATAAACAGGCTGCTGCAAAAAAGAGACTTGAGTCAGGCCACACATCACACCTAGGCCAAATGGGCCATCATGGTTTTGTAGCTACATTTGTATAGCTACATTTGTAAGTATATGTGTTATTGTGAGTATATTTTTTATTTTAGTTAAAATGCAAGAAACTAATCTTTTTTATTTGTTTCAATGCAACGAAAGTATTATGGCCGATATCCTACGAAACATGACATCGAGTATGCTACACAATTGGATATTGGTGTTTGAGCAAGTATATGTGAGATCATCCAGATGCCTTTTGTGAGTATTATTAAATTTTATATAATTATTTTATTTTTATGGATGTTTTAATTGTTTTACTTATTTATGTTTGTTATATGTAATACACGAGTATTATGGAGAGGCAGATATGGATGAGGTGGAGAGACAGACACAGGAGGGACGATCTCGATCGTCATAGGGTGATCATGATGATGAGGATGAGGATGATCAAGATGATCATGATGTTGATGATGATCATCATCATCATGATGATGATGATTAGGATTCTTGATTATGACATTCGATTATATTTGCATTGATATATATATATATATATATATATATATATATATATATATATATATATATATATATATATATATATATAGTCCATTTCAGTTATGTTTTGAATTGTGTGTATGGTATTAAGTAATGAAAAGTTTTGTTTTATTGATTGTTATTATTGTTTATATTAAGCATGTGTTTTAGTACTTTAATTATATAATTCATTCATATGTGTGTACGTATGTGCATGTATATATATGTGTGTAATATGTGTGTGTATGTATGTGCATGTATTTGTGTGTAATTTGTGTGTGTATATGAATGTATGTACATATGTATATGTGTATATGCATGTATGTGCATGTGCATGTGTAAGTGTATATGTGTATGTATGTGTATGTGCATGTGCATGTGTATGTGTGTATATATGTATGTATGTGCATGTGCATGTGTAAGTGTGTATGTGTCTATATGAGTATGTGCATGTGCATGTGCATGTGTATGTGTGTGTATATGCATGTGCATGTATATGTGTAAGTGTATGTGTATATGTGTATATGTGCATGTATATGTGTATATGTGCATGTATATGTGTATATGTATGTATGTGCATGTGTGTGTGCATGTGTATATGTGTGTGTATGTATGTGAATATATATGTGTATATATGTGTATGTGTGTGTATATATATATACATATGTGCATATGTATGTGTATGTGTATAAACATATGCAAATGTATGTATATGCATGTGTATATGTATGAAACATGCATGTCTGTGTGGATGCATCTCCATTTGCATCCATGTGCATGCATGTGAATGTGCATGCATGTGGATGTGCATATACATGTATTTAAGTATATGTTAATGTGTGTATGTATATATATATATATATATATATATATATATATATATATATATATATATATATATATATATATATATATATATATATATATATATATATATATATATATATATATATATATATATATATATGTTAATGTGTGTATATATGTGTGTATGTGCATGTGTATATGTGTATATGTGTGAACGTGCATCTTCACCATGTATAAGTGTATATGTGCATATCAATAAGTGTGAGTATGCTAACTAATGAAAATAATACAATTCAAATGATATACAAAGAATGGAAATTGTACGTAAAATATTTAGCCATACTTTTTGCTTGGTTAGCTTCTTGAATAACCTGCAATAAAGAGAGAGAGAGAGAGAGAGAGAGAGAGAGAGAGAGAGAAGAGAGAGAGAGAGAGTGAGAGAGAGAGAGAAAGAGAGAGAATTCAAAGAGAGAAAGACGTAGAAAGACAGAAACAAAGACAAAGAGAGACAATAAGATAAAGATTAGGCAGAACAACAATTCTACATATAGTTGTTTCAGCTCGTAAGTGCAGCGCAATTGAGAACGTTAGAGAGCTCTTCGATCACATGCATGAACATGCCGATCGAAGAGCCTCCAACGTTTAATTTTTTTTCATCAACAGACCTTTGTGTAAGCGATGGTAAGGCATCATAAAAAACACTGGAATTGGCATCACAAAAGCGATGTTGTCAATGTCAC
>CM035438.1:41114399-41129399 GCA_020310875.1 Ceratopteris richardii | reverse complement strand
TGAGTGTGGCCCATCTCCTCTACCTGCTTCATCCATGCTGACGGGGGCTCCTCATATGTATCCTGTCCCTCTTCAGTGATCCTCCCACCTGGAAGAGGTTGTGGCTCATAATTATCTTCGAATGTTTCTTCCACCGGAATGACAATAGTTTCCTCTTCACTTAGCTGATCTGGTGGGGAGGGGGGTCGTTCATATTGTAACAACTTAATTTTTAACTCGGCCACCTGCTGACGTAGCTCTAGTACTTCATTGGTTACTGATAATTCTGGCTCTGGTGAGGTTGCAACATTGGCCATCTCTTTAGGTTCTCGTTGGTGTGGTGTAGGCACTTGGGCTTTCTGTAGGTCTTTGACTTGGTCAGCAAGCTGATCATGAGCTTCTAAGAGAGTGGCATAGGTTTCTAATATTTGTTGTATATTCTCTGAGGGGATGGCTTGGAATTTAGCAGGGTCGATGGGTGCCCCTGGAGTATTTTCCATGGCTGCTTCGAGGTTGTCTTGATTTTGTTGCTGTAGTCTTTTGTTTTCTTCTTGGGCAGCCGCTAAATGGCGTCGGAGTAGAGCCATGTTTCGTTGTAGTCTAGCGTTACGGGCTAGCTGATCTCTCAGTTGTTCTTCCGTTGCCCTACTCTTCTCTGTATGTGTGGACTCGAGCTCCACCTGATATTGTTGAAGGGTGGTCACCTCCTGCTGTAACTCCGTATTAGACAACTCCAAGGCAGTGACACGTGCCTGGAGGTGGGATGACAATGTACAGAGCTCCTTATTGTTTTCTTCTAATAACCTGTATTCCTGTTTAAGTTGGGCAGCAGCTTCGAGCATGCTGTTGAGTGCATGACTAAATGAGGTGGGTGCAGGGGTGAGGGTGGAAGATGCAAGGGGTCGGGAGATGGGAAAGGGAAAAGTGGATGCTGTGCCTACAATGTTTGGAAATGGCGACGTAAGTGAAATGACACGTGGTGATGTTGGAATAACAGTGGTGGTGGGTGATCCTGTGGATGGTGAGATGTCCATGGGATCGGACGTGAGAGTGTGTGATTCGTGAACTGTGAATACAGGAATGGTGGGTGGTGTGATAGTGGTGGCAGTGAATGTGGGGGAGTGGGGTTGGGAAAGGGACTTTTTATTATAATTATCCACCTGCTGGAGTATATTTACAAGGTTCGTCCAGAATGACGGTTGTGTGACTTGGGTTGAGCATGAGGCGGTTACTAGGGAAGTGGTGGATAGGGTTTGGGTGTGGGTGAATGGAAAAGGATGGGATGAGTGCTGGCTAGTGGCAAGTGGTTGTCCAAGGGCGGGGAGATAGGAAGGGTGACCTATTATGGTTTGATCGGTGGCAGGATGACCGGTGTGAGGTTCAAAATTTAGGGTGGAAGTGATGGATGTGGGTAAAGGGAAGGATGTAAAAACAGAGGTGTGTGCAATGGTTTCATGATGGGTGGACATCGGTTGTTCAGAAAGGCTAGTGGAGAAGGGTTCTGAGGGTCGAATGGAAGGTGACGGTGGAGATGGTACCTGAGTAATTACCTCTTGTTCGTCAGCGGGACTTGGGCTCGTCATGTGAACATCCTCTGAAAGGGTGGTAGGCAAGGCAGTAGAGACTTCCATTTGAATCATTTTCCCTCGTCGTGGCCGTGTATCAATCCTTCGTTGATCATAGATAGGGTTTTCCTGATAGACCATTGTCCTCAATGCTTCCCCGATCCCACATGTCTCTGCCAATAGATTCAAAGATTCCACAAAGTGTGAGTCGACATTCTCGGTTTGAAGCATCTGGTTCACTAGGGCTCTATTCGCCTCTTCTGTCATCTTATGTCTTCTCTGTACCTGCTTGATTGTCTTGTACAGCCGTCTGAGTTGTGCTGTGTAGGCAGGGGCCTCCTCTTCACTGTCTTCTGGGTCATTTCTTTGTGCACCTTCCTGAACTTGTGTGTTTGGGTCATGAGGATGTTGTGCCACTTCTTCCCCATGTACTCTGCTCGTCTCGCCCCGTGGCTGTTCTCTTTGGACTGATGCACCCGGATCAACATTGTCAGGGGAATCTTCACTGTCTGATAGGGGGACCGTCTGCAGGAATCTTTCAAAATCGAAGTTTGGATCTTCTGTGAAGGTGGCCATAGATGCAAACTCTGCATCGGTAGGTAGTGGAGGGGCGGATGGAACGGGTTGTACCACCTCCCCAGCTTGAACTCCTTAAAGATGGATCGTGAAAGGTGTGACCTGAGCTTCTGGTCGGGTAGAAGCTTCGGTCGTGGCTTCTTGAGGGATCATTACCTGGGAGAGCGATCCACGCATTCGTTTTGCAGGCTGGCTCCCTGACTTCCGCCCTTTGAACAACTCCAGTTGTGCATACTTTAGGGCTCTGGCAACTGGCACATCATATGCAAGACATCTATAGATAATTCTTGTAAGCGCACAACAACCATGTAGAGTAGGCTTTCTCACTCCCCGCTTGCCTGCCTCATACACTTGGTCTAAGATCCATACCGGCATCTTAATGGGCAAGCTTCCAGTCTCTGCTAGATATAGCCCATACCATATTTTCTTGTGAGGTTGAGTGAAACGGTCCTGAGCGGGGAATGCGAAGTGTTGGAGGCACATCCGCAAAGGTATGGCGATGTTGGGGGTGAGGGCGCACATTTCTTTTAGCTTCTTGATTCTATTGCTTTTCATCGACTCAGGTATCAAGGGGTCGCGGTCAGAAGGTACATGCGTGCCATACATCTGAAGTGCTTCCCTGATTAAAGTAACATTCAATTCAAACTTCCTCATTTCCTCCAGATTTGACAAGGAGGGCACCCAGAATGTGCCTGAATGATCTTTATCCCCTGTCGGCTTCAGCGTGGCAATTAGGTAGTAGCACCTGAGGAAATCGGGTTTAGGCAGAGCTGCACTAAAATACGTTTGTAATCCCGCTTTTTGCCAGATATCTTGAAGTGGAGCTGCATTTTGCAATGCTTCGAATTCTCATGAGAAGAACTGGAAGGTCCACCACACTCCTCCACATTCCATCTTGGATTCCCAGATGTGATCCGCGTCTCCCAAATCTCCTGGCATCTCATTGAACCAGTGAGAATGCCCCTTTACTCTTTCGGTTAAGCCATTGGGTGGATCTGGAATAGGAACTCTCCGCACATTCACGAACTCTTCAGGCCGAGCTGTTGGTGGGGCCTCCACTGGCATGGCATCCCAATTGATTGGAGCACCAGAGCCTGCCTGAGAGCTTGTGCCTGCCGCTGTTGCCATGAGAGTAGGTTGCTTATCTGCTGGAAGAAGAAAGGCACATTAGTGTTGCATAGGAAACAAGATGTAATGGTGTTCCCTTCACAATACTAACATGACAATCCCGGAGGTCAGTGGTTAGTGGTGAAGTGTTTGTGATAGGTGTGAGTGGTGATTAAAGGTCAGTGTCATCCTAGATGCATACTTTGGTTATGCAATGGGCTCGGAATGCTCCTGTGTTAGTGTGGACGGATTTACAGAATAGGGTCAGGGGGTTTAGTACACAGTTTAATTCTCCACACCTTGATAGAGGAGTCGTAGCTCTTAGAGCTAAAGACAGGTGAAGGTTTCTGGATGAGAGTGTGATGTATTTGGGACCTTTTGGGTACCCATTTCCAGACATTCCTAGGGTTGATGGGAGTGGGGACAGTGAGAGGTGTAGGTATCTCGTCATTTTCTGAGTTGTTGGCCACGAGTGCTTGTGAAAGTTGCTTCATCCTAGTGCCTGAAGGTGAAGTAATTTGGGCTTGTAAGCAGGCCTTGGGCACCCATATCTGTCTAGCATTAGGGATGGCCTTCATTGACCGCTTAGGAACCCAAATAGAATTGGTATGCCTAGGGGTTATCCTAGGGGGCTTCTTCACTTTGTTCCTTGATGGTGAGGTTCGTTTCTTATCTCCTTGAGAATCTGCTATTAGAGTTGTGGGTTTCCCATCCTTGCGTATCCAGATCTGCTTTGCGCCACGAGATGCTCCATGTTGCATGGGTTGGCGCTCCTGCCTCTTGGTCGGCAGCCTCCTTCGTGTCGGGTGATGTTTAGTCTGCTCGTCTAGAATCTTCTTCAGATCAGTTAGGAACTCCTTATTGGCTCCTGTACCTTCAGTAAGATTGACAATCCTCTGCACCATAGAAGTTTGTACCAGAACAACATTGTTATCTTCATGTGGGTTCCTGGAGGGACCAGGAGTTGGTGCCTGTTCTATTGGTTTGAGTGCTTGATTTTCTAATTCAATCGTGAGACGGCTTTGGCCTACCCAAGCCTGAAGAAGTCCACTTCTTAGGTTGAGGTTGACTGCGTGATCATAGATCCAGTCTTGGCCTAAGACAAGAGGTTCGGCCAGGTCCTCGTCTTCACACACTAGCACTTTTGCTGTCATGAGGACCTCTTGTATGTAGAGGGGAAGATCCACCTCTCCCATGCAAGGGGTTTCAACACCTCCTAATCCTATCAGATATGCTTCTAGGGGTTTTACCTCCAATTGCAACTGCTGGCAATAAGAAAGCCGAACTGCACTTGTGGCTGCTCCTAAATCAATTAATGCTCTCACGCTTGTGCTGCTGTCTCTTTGTCCTATTTCTAGGGTCACAAAAGGTCGTCGGTCCACTATCTTATGGGTACGTTCACCTGCAGTCTCACACATGGCCATGTGATAGCCTGGAGACTCTTGAGTGTCAGTCATAGGCTGATCCCTCCCTTGTCTCCTCAACTTCATTCGTCTGATACGCTCTAAGGCCTCTGCCTGTGCTTCTTCTCGAATTTGTTTTTCCTCCTCTTTACGTTGCTTAGCAGTATTGAGTCGACTTAGCATTTCCTCCGTGAGGGGTTCCTGATACAGCTTGACTCTGCATCCGCTAATATAGTTTGGGAGGACATCCCCATCTAGAGTGGCTAGTTGTACTGCTCCACTCGTGGAGATCCTATTGATGATCATAGGTCCGTAGCCTCTCTTTTCTAGCTTTCTTGCGTGTTGTTTCAATGTGTAGACTAAAACTAGATCTCCTGCTTTCAAGCCCTTATCCTTCACATGGACATCAAAGTATGCTTTTTGCCGTTTCTTTGCAGCATAGATGCCTGCTGCTGCTCGTAGCCTCGTCTCACCTAAACGTTCTAGATCAAAGATCCTAGAGGACAACTCATGTCCATTCCACTCATGCTCTTGTGCTACTCTTAAAGCTGGAATTAGGAAATCTAATGGTAGCACCGCATTCTGTCCGAAGACCATCTGAAATGGGGTGGCATTGAGTACCGTTTTGTAGGCAACTCGGTATGCCCAAACAGCATGATGAAGTTGTTTGTCCCAATCCGAGCATTTATTATTTACAAGTTTCGTCAATACGTTACATAGGATCTTATTCGTGCTCTCGGCTTGTCCGTTAGCTTGTGGGTGATAGGGGGCAGACTTCTTATGTATCACCATGAATTCTTGAAGGAGATTTTCAATGACCTCATTCAAGAAGTGCGTACCTCTATCACTAACCAACTCTATTGGTAACCCATATCTAGTGAACACATTTTCGAATAAGAACTTAGCCGTCATTTGAGCATCATTCTTTGTCGTGGCTTTTACTTCCACCCACTTTGTAAGGTAATCTGTGGCTACAATAATATATTCTGCATGGGAGTTTCTAGCTGGGCGGTTGATGGGACCTACAAAGTCTATACCCCATTTTGAAAATGCACGTCCTCCCATCATTGGCCTTAAAGGCATTTCATCTTTTCTTATCGGATATTGGGCACGTTGGCATGTGTCACAACTCTTCACATAAGTATGTGCATCCATATGAAGAGTGGGCCACCAAAGTCTTGAGAATAGAATGGTCTTAATTACTCTGTCAGGCCCAAAGTGTCCACCTGCAGCACCGCTGTGTGCAGTTTCTAAGACTTTCAAATAGTCTGATTCATGAATGCACAGTCTTAGGTAACCATCCTTGCCTCTTCGATATAGGTTGTCTCCTACTAAGGCATAGTCTTGAGCCTCTTGCTCCATGCTCCGCTTTCTTGCAAGACTAGCCTGATTGGGTAATGTTCCCGATCTCATGAACTTGACCAATGGAGCACTCCAATCTGGGATTAATGACACGTGGTAAAGAGTGGCATGTTCCACTGGGGGTCTCTTCTGGCACACTGGACAATTGTGGATCCACTCTTGTATTTCTTTGTCCATGCTAGGCCAATACACTCCTAAACGTTTTAGATTCTGAAATGTTTGTTGTTTAGGGTAGTGATTTCCTAGCAGTCCCTCATGGGCTTGTTGCAACCAACTAGCATGTTCATCATCCTCGACACAACAAGCTAATACGCCCTCGGCATCTTGCTTGTACATACTTCCGGCCAATATTTGATACTTTAGCGATTTTACAATTTCCTCTTTGCTTGTTTTCACATTCTTATTTGCAGGCCCGAAGGTTAGGACTGGTACCAACTTATTTGCCCATTTAGGAACAACTTCTAAATTGAACAGATAAGCATCGGGCAATTCATCAGACACTCCTTGCGGTGGCTCTCCTGAAGTGATGCGAGAAAGATGGTCTGCCCTAAGATGGGTTCTACCTTTCCTGACAACAACTTCAAAGTCGTATTCCATTAGCAAGAGGAACCATCTTACTAAGCGGCCTGTATTGCAAGGTTTATTGACCAAATATAGTAAAGCTTGATGATCGGTGAAAAACTTAAACTTATTGGCCAATAGATAGTGTCTAAACTTCTTCACGGCATATACCATGCCTAAGCCTTCTCTTTCTGTTGTGGTATAATTTCGTTCAGCTGCATTTAATTGCCTACTAGCATATGCTATCGGCAAATCCAGGTTTCCTTCACCTGTGGGTTGTGCTAGCACACATCCTATTGCATGATTGGAGGCATCTACATGGACATGGAAGGGTTTGCTCCAATCCGGAGTAGTCAATATTGGTGCTGTGCACAAACGTCTTTTCAGCTCGTTGAAGGAATTCTCGCATTCCTCGTTCCACTCAAAATTTGTTAACAACCCATAAAGAGGTTTAGCTATGATGGCATACATGTGGATAAACCTACGGTAATATCCACAATGGCCCATGAAGGCTTGTACCTCTTTAACATTCCTTGGTCTTGGCAACTCCGCTATTGCTCTTACTTTGTCTTCATCTGTTGAAATTCCATTCTTAGAAACAATGTGACCTAAGATCTTGCCTTGTCGTACCATAAACACACACTTTTCTGGGTTCAGACACACTCGATAATCTCTACACTTATTGAAGATTTGTCTGAGCTCAGGGATGTGGTAACTTCTTTCTTGGGAATGAGCGCATAAATCATCCACATATACTTCTAAGCTCTTTCGCAAGAACTCTTTGAAGACATGACACATGAGCCTTTGGAATGTTGCAGGTGCATTGGTGAGCCCAAATGGCATCACACGAAATGCAAAGATTCCCCATTCTGTGGCAAAGGCCGTTTTGTGTTGATCTTCGGGGGCAATGGCTACTTGGTTGTAACCTGAAAATCCATCAAGGAAGCTATAAACTTCCTTGCCTGCAACACGCTCCAATAGATGTTTGGTGATTGGAAGTGGATAACTATCTCTGATCGTAGCGGCATTAACTTTTTTAAGGTTAATGCACACTCGCAATTTCCCATTCTTCTTGGGCACCACTACAATGGGGGACACCCATTCAGTGTGCTCAATCTCATAGATGAATCCAGCTTCAATCAACCTGTCAATTTCCTCCTTTATTTTGGCTACATAAGTGTCATTATATGTGTAAGGCTTTTGTTTGGTGGGCTTGGCATCAGCGGTCATCGGAATCGTATGAGAGCAGATCTCTGGATCTACTCCTTTCAAGTCTCTATATTGCCATGCGAACACATCCCTATATTCCCTTAATAGAGCTACAAGCTCTGCTTCTTCTTTGGCACTTAGGTCATCTCCTATGTACGTACATCGTTCTTCGTTCCCTTCAATGGTCACTACAATTTTTTTGGTCTTTTCTTTATTGTCATATGCTTCTCCTATAATGGCCTCTCTCTTAGGCATTCGTACCAAAATTTTCCGGTCTTCCACTTCATATTTCTTGAAATTTTCTGGTACTTCAAACAATGATTCTTCCTCCTCGTGTTTCACTGCTTTTCTTTTCTTCCTCTTTTGACCTTCTTCACTCCCTTTCTTTGAATTTATCGTTTTAATACTCGCGAGGGGTTCTTCTTCTTTTTGGGTTAACACTCCTATGTCTTCTAAGTAGTGTTCCTCTGAGTCAAAGTAAGTATCCATCACAATGGATTCGAGATCATCGTCATTCTCTTCTTCTTCTATGAACTCACTAGGATCACACTCTTCCAACAAAGGCTGACACATGAACACTGAAATATCATAACCCCCCTCATCACAATGAGGTGTCCATTGTTCTTCATTGACTGCAATGTCCATGGTAGCTAGATTTCTGCCCAACCATGAGGCTCAAATTCCTCATCTGGAAATATCATCAGTGTATAGGCTTGGTCTTTTATTGGTCTATCTCCTGGGGGAGTTCCTTCTTCTCTCGCTTTTAGGTGCTTTTCCTCTTCCTCCGCGACCTTGCACATCCACAAGTGAGTATCTTCATGCAGCCAGGATGGATCAGGTGAACTTCCAGAATGCACGGAGATAGAATCTTCTTTCGCTTTGTGGATAGGATTCCACTGTAGGGGTGGTACATCTCTGAAGGTGTAATCCTTCAAATTGACCTTGGTGGTGACCCCTAAGTGCTGTAAGTACAAGGAGTTGGTTCCCCAATCCTGTACTATTTGCAATTGTCGTAGGAAGGGTCTTCCTAGGATCATCTCGTAGACATTATTTTTCTCAAAGTCACATATAGCAAATGTATGTTCAAACTCTACACCACAAGTGGTTAGAGTTATCCCTTCAAGCAATCCTAGAGGTCTTTCAAAATGACCATCTGCCATTTGAAGTTTCATTCTCGTTGGTCTTAAGGTGGGTTTGCCCCATCGCTTCCACAAGGAGGTGGTCGCAATAGCAACACCAGCACCCGAATCCACAATTGCTTTGGTTGTGTAACCTTGATAGGTGATCGGAATATAAGTGTTACCTTCTTCACCTTCGCTCATGTCTCCTATCTTGTCGAGAGGTATCTCTGGTACTTTCTGCTTAGGGCCTACTTTTGGCATATTGGAATCAAGTTTTGGAACCTGATCCTTCACATGATTCCAGAGCTCCGGTTTGGCTTTGAGCAGCTCTTCCACATTGAGATGACATTGAACCTTAGTGTTCTTCACAACATCAGTGTTTCTTGGAATCACTGAGTCTTCATTTCTTACCAATATTGTGGGAGCTCTGATCTGGAGAGATTCAGATTCCCATGGGCCTGTGAAATGAGGCAACTCTTGTAAAGAATTAGATTCAAAATCTAATCTCTCATCCTCTTGTTGATCTGTTTGATCTCCATAGATAGACGGAATGTCTTGGGGAAATTGATCATGAAGATCATCAATCTCAGGAATAGGAGGGGAATCACCCTTCTCCTTGGCCCATTTCTCTTCTTGTATTTCCCGCAAGAACTCTTGAGAGTACTGTTGAATTGAAGGAGGTATTCTAGCATCTGTGGAATGAGGGACATAAGCTCCCATTGGTGGTGAGCTTCCTCTTTCAACAACTGGTTGAGCCTGTGGAGGTAAAGAAACTTGTGATTTGTTTACCAACTGCTCTAATCTTTCTAGTAAGCCTTGGAAATGCAAATCCGGCTTGACAGAGTTTGTCTGATTGAACTTTTGACTAGTCTCAAGTATAGCTTGAGCTTGTTCTACCATTTTCATGCACATTTTCATCCGTTCAATCTCTAAATCTACTCTAGGGTAACTCTTGTCTAGGTTTGCAGCTGTTGGCCCTTCTTGAAGTCGAGCCTGGTAGGCCTTGAACATCATGTCCAAGCCTTCAGGAGTGGGATCCGCTAATACTGATCCTACTCGGGGTGGTGGGTGGGTTACGTGGGGTGTATTAGAGGGTGGAGGAATGGAGGGTGATGGGGATGGTAGCGGTGGGAATGTGTGAGAGTGCGGTTGAGATGTAATCTCTATGATTTTTGCCTTGGTTTCTCTCAAGCTTTCTTCAAGTTCGTTTATCTTTTTTTCCCATTGCCTCTTCATTCTTTCACGACTATCCTTCCAGGCTCTAGTCCTCTTTTTGGTTATGCTCTCTGTTTCACTCACCTCGGGGCTCTTTTCCTGACCAACACCTTGGTGTTGTTGAAGTGCCTGGGCTCTTGTGATCACCTGCACAGGTGCAGTGGAAGTCACACTCCCTGTGGAGTCTACAACTAACCCAACAACATTGATAGGAGTGATTTTAGGCATGCTATTAGGGTTCTTTGGGCAATCTCGTAGGAGATGTTGTTTCCCGCAGTCTTGACAGAAACCCTGAATGGTTACTAGTTGAGGTTGTGTAGGGGCAGGCAGTGGACAATCACGTATAAGGTGATCTCCCTGACATCTGAAGCATGGTCCTCTAGGAAATGGGGTTCTTACCTGCCTAGGTTGAGGTCTAGAGTTGGGGTTTGTGAACATGACATTAGCATACTCAGGTTCCCCGCTATTTTCACTTGGGTCCTCGTAACAGTATGACTCATTATGCTCGGGTGACTGCATGTAGTAAGCTTGTGGGCTATCAATATGTGTGGAGTCAAAACTATGGTCACTTGGATCACTGTCTGATAGCAATGGGGTGACTGGGACTATGGCTCTATTCGGATTTTCTTCAGTAGATGCATATTTCACTGGGATCACATTGGTGGGAGCAGGGGGTTGCTGTACTAGGACTGGTTGAGGTCTCTGCTACCCTTGGTAAGGTGGCTGATAAGTTTGCTGTGGTCTGTTGTATTGTTGTGGTGGGTACTGATTCTGGTATCTGCCATGTTGTGGATATGGCTGAGGATAATTTTGCCTAACAATTTGTTTGTTATATGGGCAGTCTTGTGCAGTGTGGTTGGTGTACCTGCGCTCTATGGTGCAGTACTGGCTACTAGGATTCGCCTGGGGTTGGGCCATAATGGGACATACACTTGCCATATGTTCACCGCCACAATTGTAACACCGCTTAACTGGGGCAAATCTCGGAATCTGCTTGCTAGAGACACCTAGTTTTCGGGCTACCTTCTCTGCAAGTTCCTCGATGGATGTGGGTTGACCAGATGTCAGGTTACTAGAGCTATCAAAATCCTTATAGATTTTTTATAGTTCTAATTCCTCACCTAGATTGTCTTCAATGTCTATGCACATGCGCACGCACTCTTCTATCGTTCTGGGGTCCTTCAGATACACATATGACCTGAGCTTGGTGCTCAACAATCCATCTAAGAACAAGGCCACTTGTTTGGCTGGTGTGGGTAACTCCGGCATCGGGCATCTCTCCAGGTACTGCCTAAATCTTCTTCCAGCTGGTCTGACCGTCTCTTGAGGTGTTTGTTTGAAGCTATGAATTAGTGAGGAGGTGTTATGCCTGATTCCACTCTTAGAAAACTCAACAATAAATGCCTCTAAGAGCTGGTCTATGTTTCTGAAATGCCTCTCATTTAGTGGTTGAAACCACGTAAGGGCAGTGTTCCTAAGGGTTAGACCGAAAGCATTATATTGTGTGAATAGGTCCTCTACCTGTTCAGCTTTCAATACTTGCCGAAATTCTGCCACATGGTCATAAGGGTCTCCCGTGCCATCGAAGTAATTCTTCATGGACTTCACCAGTTGAGTTGGTCGCAGGGTCCTAGTGTGTTCTCTCGGCCTCGGCAAAGGAAAATCGTCAGTATTCCTTTGATTCCATGGGGTTCTATGTCTCTCAGGTTCCACTCTATTCCTTTTTGATCCCGTTCTTTCTCTTCCCAGGGAGTTGGCAAAACTTACCTCAGGTTTGTCTCTACTTCTATCTCTTTGAGCTCCATGAGCTTGGGAGGTCCCAGCTCCTTGGTGACCAAAGGACACATTAGACCTTGGTTGGGGAAAAACAAATTCACCCTTCCATGTGTAGGCATGCCTGCCATGCTCAGTGACCACGAAGATTCTTCCTGATGCATTGTCTAGGTAGGTTACTTGGCCTGGGCTATCAGGGTCTTTAAACTCATAGATTGTGAGGGCACTCACTTCCTGGGGTTGAGCAGATTTGTATCTCCAAAAAGCCTCATCGGTTTCTCGGTTTAAAAGCAGATCTATGCTTTTATTATCCTGTGGAATCCACTCTGGAGTCATGATTCTGGTCAAGACAGATTTACCACGGGGGGTTCTCGGTTCTTTCTCTAAGTTCCCTTGCTCTATATCACCCATGTCGGTCTCTGCAATCACATTTCCAAACTCGTCTGTTCTATCAGGAAGAGTGGTGACTACATAAATAGTCCCCTCTTTATCTAGGTATGCTCCATTCTCAAACTTGACTACTGGGTGGTCTAATCCATGGGGTTGATCGGGGTTCTTAATCTGGACCACCGATCTTCTCAGCCCATCTTCGTAGATGCGAGCACCTAGACGATTCATCCTGATATATTCCAATTGAGTATTGTATGGTCCTTCTGGTTTTTCTAGATAGGCCAATCCTGAACTACCTACTGGTCTCTCCATGTGATAGGACATCTCAGAATCACTTGTTTCTGATCTGGGAGTGTATGGGTAATCACTCAACTGTTGGGCCCAAGACCTGGCAGTGTGATTGACACTAGCTTCAGAAGATCTGAGGCTTTGTCTGTCTCGGCCTAAGTGTCTGCCTGATCTAAGGTTCATATGCCTGATTTATCTACCCCCTGGGACCCAAGCACACTCTCGTTGCAGGTTAATTTTGCACCAATCACTTTGTTCTTTTGAGTTGAATATTATGGTTATGGTCTTGTCTGAAATCGCATTGTCAGGAGTACTTAAGTGAATTTCCGCACTTGATAAGTGATCGACTCCAGTTTACCTTTTGTCCCTTAGAGTTTTTGCACTTAAGACCTACTTACTTCTTGTACTTGGTTGATTAATACTCTTGGACTTGATTCGTGCCTAACGTTGCCCTAATTAATTACCACACCTAAGTCGTACTTAGCCTAGGCTAGGAATTGACAAAGGAGGGTTGAGAGATCTTCCAACCTCAATTAGCTGGTTGACCAAACTGCTACACAAGCCCAGGAAGCCTTCTCCCAAGCTTGGTACTCACCCTTGCTAGCTTGCTTTGGATTTCCTTGAGTGCACACAAAGTTCCTGCAAAAGCTCACCAGTTAGTATAGCTCTATTACCACAAGTAATTGGAAGACACACATCAATATTTTCAGTCCCCCTGGAGTAACTCACTGTACCCCCTGAATCTGAGGACCACTTAGTTCCACCTAAAGGTCAACTTAAAAATGCATGTTCTAAAACTCCACATATGATTCTTACAAAAACCAATCGAGGTCCACGTAGGATTCTCAACGAGCTTTCCAACGAGACCAAAATCTCATCAATCGGAGTTCGTATGGTCAAGTTATGACCATTTAGGCACTAAAGGGTCAAAACAGGCTCTCAGGGTTCAGGAGATCCCTCTCTGGTTTCTAGGCCTTTTGCCCACTTCCAAGGTTCTAAAGTTATACCAAGGTGCCTAAAATTAAGCTCAACTACCCTTCCAATCACTCAAAAATAACCCTAAATTTTCATGCGTTAAAGGCCGTGTATCGCGATAGGTCGGGTCGAGGTGTCGCGATAGCTCGAAGTGTCACGATAGCTCGTGAGGTGTCGCGATAGGTCGAAGTGTCGCGATAGGTCATGAAGTGTCGCGATAGGTGGTGAGGTGTCGCGATAGGTCGAAGTGTTGCGATAGCTCGTGAGTGTCGCGATAGGTCGAAAGTGTCGCGATAGGTCGTGAGGTTCACGATAGGTCGAAGTGTCGCGATAGGTCGTGAGGTGTCGCGATAGGTCGTGAGTGTCGCGATAGCTCGTGAGGTGTCGCGATAGCTCGTGAGTGTCGCGATAGGTGGTGAGGTGTCGCGATAGCTCGTGAGTGTCGCGATAGCTCGTGAGGTGTCGCGATAGCTCGTGAGTGTTGCGATAGCTCGTGAGGTGTCGCGATAGCTTGTGAGTGTCGCGATAGGTGGTGAGGTGTCGCGATAGCTCGTGAGTGTCACGATACCTCGAGGTGTCGCGATAGCTCGGGATATGGTGAATTTTTCTGTTCTGTCTAGTGATCCTGGGAGCTCTAGGCCTGCGCAGTGTCGTGGTGCACTCAGAATCGTGATTCGGTGAAATTTTCGGAGTGTCGCGATAGCTCGAGCTCAATGCCTCGGGGACTGTGCAGACAGATTCTGTACCTGCTGAGCTTGCTGGAGATGATGATGGAGCTGCCACTTGCAAGAAACATGCAAAAAAAAACACACAAAACAAGAACACACACGCTCGCTCTCTCTCAAACTCGCACACAATAAATGAGGGAATGATAAGGAAGAGGGAATATGTAGTGGAGAGGGAGGTGGAGGTGGAGATGGAGAAGGAGGTGAAGATGGAGATGGAGATGGAGAAAAATCAGAAATTTACCAACTACTTACCATTCCAACGCGTCCTCTCTACGTCTTACCATCACACGCTCATCCTCAAAGCTCGATCCCCGGCAACGGCGCCAAAATTTGGTGTAGCTCAGCGATAAGTAGCACCTCCTTTAATGTCAATCCGGGAAGACATGAGGATGGTATGAAGACCACGAGCAAGTGGAAGCACAAGTGCGTGAGTGAGAAGCACACAAGCATGCACACACATACACGCACACGCGCACACACGGCAAGAACAAAGAGAGTAAGACAATGGAATCACTTCTATTGCAACCAAGTTCTCATACAAGCTCAAACTACAAGAAGCTAGCCCAAAAATGAGCTCTCTAGCTCTATTTATAGTTTTTGACTAGCTTTGGCCCTGTCCAGACCTAGTGTCCGGCCTAGTTAAAAATTAGGTTCCAGGACTTATTTGAGGGCTCAAACGAGATCTAAAAATTATGAAAATTGGCAGGCAACTACTTCTAAGGCTCCCCAAGCTCGAGGACTCCTCGGC
>CM035438.1:40921899-41109399 GCA_020310875.1 Ceratopteris richardii | reverse complement strand
TCAACAATCTTCATCTTTGATAGCTTGTTTAACCTATGTACATTCATGTGGCCAATCCTTTTGTGCCATAGATCAAGCTCTACTATTCTATGCATACCATAAGAGAAATAGTTTGTATGATTTGGGTTTACATTGCATGTAAGATTTCTACCTTATTTTTTACCTATAGCAATTAAGCTCCTTTGCGTTGGATCCTCAATGAAACAACCTTCAATATTAAATCTTACTTGCAAACCTTTTCTACCATTTCACCAATTGACAACAAATTGTTAGTGATCATTGGCACACAAAGTATATCCTTCAAGCAATTCATCTTGCACTTATCCTACATAACAACATCTCCAACCTACATAATCTTTTGTGTTGTATCATCTCTTGTTTCAACATGACCTTTACATGAAGGATTATACATATTTGAAAACCATGAAGCATCATGAGACATATGGCTAGAGCAACCACTATCTACGTACCATACATCGCTGTTTCAATTCATCTTGATTTCTACATTCATCATAAGAAGAGAATGATAATCATCATGTTTACCTTCAATTCCATAATTTCCTTGTTGTTTACCTCTTCTTGACTAGCCTCTTCTTTGATTACCACCTTGATTATTCTCATTTTGATAGCAATCTTCGGCATAGTGTCCATACCTTCCACATATGCAGCAATTGTTGTTATCTTCACTCCTTTGTCTTCGATTGTACTTGTAGCAGCCTCTCATACCTCTAGCGCTTAATCTTCCTCTTCCTCTTGTGTTGAAGGATCTACTTGAAGTCCCTTGATCATCAATCCTTCTTCCTCAACCTCTATTTGATCCTCTTCTACCTTTGCTTCCTCCTCTTGATGATCCTACATAAAGAGCTTATCCTTGAGATTTGTTTTTATTTGAAGTAGAGCCATTTAAATTCATCTCTATCGTGACCATGAGAGCAACAACATTGTCAAAATCTGGTAATTCTCCTTTGACATAAATAGAAGTAATGAATGGTATCCATGAGTCCATTGAGAGTATGTGCAACCAAGTCATCGCCCTCCACATGAGCTTGAATTGATCCTGGTTGATCTACAATCTCTTTAATTTTCAACGAGTAATCATTGAACCATGTCCTTGAATCTTTCTTTATGTTTTTCAACTCATTTTTTAGTTGAATATTCCTTGCTCTTGTACCTGTAGCATACAACCTTTCCAATGCAAGTCAAACATCCCTACTTGTGTCTAGATCTTGTATATGTCCTACCATTGAATCTTGAACATTTTGTGATAAAGTGAATATAACCCTTTTGTCTCTTTCATTACAAAGCCTATAACTCCATCAATTGTTATTGATTTGGATCCTCTAGTAATATAGGTTTGATTTATGTGCCATCATTCAAACCATAGAAGCCTCTACCTTGCAAGTATGTTGTGATTCTAGATCACCATGCTTGATGGTTGTTCTTATCAAGCTTCTCTATTTGTGCATGTTGATTGACCATTGTGTAAATACTAAACTTCCTCCTTTAAACTTCCTTTTAGATATTTTTGATAAGAAAAAGTATGAGAAATACCTTTGTAATGAACTTCATCCACCTTTCTTTGCTTGGATGTTGCGAAAGATGCTTCCTTGCTATCTCCTTCTACCTTCATGTAGTATTGATTATGAACCTTTGCTCGAATAGCTTCAAATTCTTCATCAAGGTATTACAAAAATCTCCAAGCTTGAATTCATTGCTCTAATACCAATGTTGGAGTTTATTGACCTCCAAAGTATAGCAAGAGGTAGGTGGAACCCCCTCAAAACTAAATGACCTTCTCACAAACTTATGTGTAGAAAACCAATCATGCTTGCAAATCTTATTGTTCCCTATTCACTTTTAATTTTTTTAATTCTTTCAACCACAAATACTAGAAACCAAGAGCTTTCCAATGAGCTAAAGAACACTCAAGTAAGATAAATACACAAGGTGATACGTCCTCTTCAATTTTGACGTTTAATGGAGACCTTCAATTGAGGTAAGCTAGAGAACACACAATACTTATAGAGAGTGCTACTCTGAGCTCACAACTCCAATGAATATTAAAATTACGGAAATGAAATAAGATACTAAGAGCTTTCTAGTGAACCATAAAAAAATACAATTTGGATATATAATGAGGGTGATACAAGCTCTGAAATCTCCGTCTACAAAACTATAGCAGTGGAGAGATACACATATGACTCTCTTGGACTTCCAACACGATCCCGACTTCTCCCTTGTCATTATAGCATGGAACAATAATATAAACATTCCTAATACATCTAAACCCATGGTAGAAACTTGGATGGAGATATTACATGACTCAATGCTTATATAAGCAAAATGTGTTTTGACTTTGAGAACTAGCCACATCGACCTTCCATTAGGACATCACTGTAGCTCCCTTGTGACTTATTCATTTGATTCATTACCTTCTAGAAATAACGTGGTAATTTTTCTATAATTTATAAATTATTGGAGCCTGCTTGAAGTATTGAAGACCTCCCAAAGGTATTTACATCTTTGTACCTTCACCTATACATATAAAAAAAATGTTCTCAACAATATATATGTATATGTATATGTTTATTATATGTATATGTATACGTATATATACATATATATATATATATATATATATATATATATATATATATATATATATATATATATATATATATATATATATATATATATATATATATATATATATATGTATGTATGTATGTATGTATGTATGTATGTATGTATGTATGTATGTATGTATGTATGTGTGTGTGTATGTATGTATGTGTGTGTGTGATTGTGTGTATGTGTATGTGCATATGTATATGCATATAAGTAGATCAACAAGAACATCCCATGTTACTCAAGAAGACAAGATGAAATGCTCCTCTATGGAGTAGAACTATAATTTTCATTTAAAGTCATTTCAAAGAAGTTTTGCATACCTTCTTGCCTTCCAGTTCCTACTGATGTGAATGCATGGTCTCAATTTCTAAAGTCACATGTTTCAAGGCTCCATCTAATGTGGGTATGGTTGGACAAAGCTATTTATCAATCCAAACTAACTAATGTGATTGATTCCTTACTCAAGGGGAAAATTCGTAAATTGAATGGAAGCTTGATGGAGCCCCTCTTGTGCTTTTGTAAGGAGCACTGAGGTTTGAAACTCTTTTAAAGCACAAGAAAGCCAAGAAGAACTTTATAGAGAACTTTAGCCCTATGATCATGCTCCATATTGCGTACAAGATCATTGCAAAGTCTTTTGCTGATGTACTCCCAAAGCTGATGCATGCATAACTATAATAAAGGTCTCATAAGGAAAATATATATCTCAAAAGCTATAATACATATCTAAAAACAATGGAATGTGTCAAGTAATCATACTAATGTTCATGTTCCTTAATATTGACCTAGAAAAATCTTGCAAATGGTTAACTTGGTGTTTCATTCTTCAATCCGTAAAAGGACTTGGGCCATGGAAAAGGTTTCATCAAGAAAGTCCCCACCTTAGGGTGATTCTTGTGCAAGGATCAATGTTAATGAAAGCTTTCACCTCTCTTCCACTCAAGAGTTTGATTAGAGGATTCTAATCCTAGATTCCCTTATCTTTGTTATTGCTACAAATTGTCCCATTTGTGAGATGGAAGAGTAGGTCCAAATGAAATCTATCAAGGGTAGCACCATACTTGATAGAAAAGATAGGCTCGTGCTCAGAATGTTTACTGATGACATTAATGTCTCTCTTCAAAGTGATAAAGGGTGTGTCAAGAAAATTTTTTCATCAGTTCACATTCTAAGATCAAACACGATTATTCCACTATCACGATCCTTATTCAACTACCCCGTATAGGTTATCCTAGATCATCGATCTAGCATGATTCCTTAGGGCCAAATTTTTAGAGTTGCACAAGGTGGAGGGAACATGCAAGAATTTATTCTAGATGGGGCATCCAAATAGAAGAGGGGTTCCAGAGTATATTATGGGACAATTATTGTATACAAAAGGATAAGGGTGGATTAGGGATTCTGAATGTGCTTGCATTCACGAATAAAATTGCTACCAAATTGATGCTTAAGGCTTGTTCTTATCAAAATGAATCGTGCTTTGGATTCATTTTTATAAATAATCAAAGCCTCTTAATCTTAGTGTACCCATTTTAGAAGAATCATCTTCTTCTTATGGTTCTTTCCCCTTGAAAGTGAGCCCTAAAGGCTTTGTTTTGGTGACTTTACTCCAAAAATTTCCAAGAGGATGAGGCCAACATTCCAACCTTAGTGAGGATTGGTCATCCGGGTGGCTATCATAACACAAAGAGACTCAATATGGTTTCCAATCTTAGTAATAATCTTGATTATTTAGGAAATATTCTTTAGAGCCAAGAAGCTCTAGTCGAAGGGGAACTCGCAACCGAAAACATCCATGGATCTATGAGAGGAATAATTGGATATAAAAAGAGAATATTGATGTATTCATCACATTGGACTTTGATGACTAGAGCCTTTAAAAACCTATAGCTTGGGTTAGGGTGCAAAAGATGTGAAGCTTATCTAGTACAAAAGTGATCCCCCTTTAGAGGATTAAGGTTGAGAAATGACAACAACATCAAAGAAATCCCAAAAATCAACAAGAAGTGGACTTTGACCTCAAGCTAAACCAAAAATGGTTGATCATGTGGTCTTGGATTATGAGTGAGTGAAACTTTTAGGGCCTTGGGCACCTTGTGATCAAGATGAAGAGAGAAATCGTACTTTGGCAAAATATCCAATGTGCAATATGCTTAAGTATGGAACCCAAAGCTTATTAGCATCAAGATCTTCTCTAGGAATCCTATTGGGGGTGAAGGGGGAAATTATGCAAAGTTTGAAGGGAAAGATGCACTTTTCATTTTGGTAATGTGTTTGAAAAACCTCCTTGACACACGTTTCAAGGATCCATCTAACGTGAGTATGGTTGGACAAACTTATCAATCCATACAAACTAACTAAGGTGATTGATTCCTTACTCAAGGCATAAATTTTTAAACTGAATGGCATCATGATGGAGCCGCTTTTTTGGTTTCCTAAGGAGCACTGAGGTTTCAAACTCATTTAAAGTGCAAGAAAGCCACAAGAACTTGATAGAGAACTTTGGCCCTATGATCATGCTCCATATGGGGTACAAGGTCATTGCAAAATCTTGGTTAATGTACTCACAAAAGTGAATATTCATGCATAACTATAATAAAGTTCACATCAAGAAAATATCTATTTCAAAAGTTTTACTAGATATCTAAAAACAATCGAATGTGTCAACTAATTATACTAATACTTCATGTTCCTTAAGATTGACCTAGAAAGATCTTGCAAATGGTTAATATGGTGTTTCATTCTTCAAAAGTTTTCATGAAGATGGTCCCCACCTTAGGGTGATTCTTGTGCAAGAATCAATATTAATGAAATCTTTCATGCTCTCTTCCACTCAACTCTCTGACTAGAGGAGTCTAACTCTAGGCTCCCTTCTCTTTGTTGTTGCTACAAACGGTCCCAATCGCTTGATGGAAGAGTCAATTCAAATGGGATTTGTCAAGGGTATCACCATACTTGATGGAAAAGATATGCTCGTGCTCAAAATGTTTGCTGATGACACTAATGTCTCTCTTGCCAAGTCTTTCTAGGAATGCTTTGAAACATTTTGCATTGGTTCAAATTCTAGGATCAAACATGATTGTTCCAATATCAAGATCCTCATTCAACTACCCCCCTGTAGTTCATCCTAGATCAAGATTCTTTTGGGCCAAATTTTCAGAGTAGCACAAGGTGGAGGGAACGTGCAAGAGTTTATTCTATATGGGGGATTCAAATAGAAGAGGAGTCCCAAGTATATTATCGGACAACTATTGTCTATGAAAGAGGGGTCCTAACTATATTATGGGCTTATGAATGTGCTTGCTTTAGCCAATAAAATTGCTAGCAATAAACAAATCTTCTTAATCTTAATGTACCCTCATTGGAAGAACCATCAACTCCTTATGCTTCTTTCCCCTTGAAAGTGAGCCCTAAAGGCTCTATTTTGATGACTTCACTCTAGAAGTTTTGGAAGATGATAAGGCCAACATTCCAACCTTAGGATTGGTCATGGGTGGCTACCATAACACAAAGAGACTCAATATGGTTTCCAATCTTAGTAATAATCTTGATTATTCTGGAAATAGTATTTAGAGCCAAAACAAGGGGATCTATGATAGGAATAAGTGCACTTTCAATTTTGGTAATGTGGTAAAGGTCCTTAGAGAATCAAGAACCATAAAAGTAAACCTCCTTCTTGACATTGACATTAATGACCTTCTGTGTGATTTTCATGTGATTGTTAGAATTCTTGGAGAAGGTGGATAATGAAATCTGAGTTGATGGTGAAAGAGCTACACACGTGGACACATAAAAACTATTGAGATACACGTGCGTCATAAGAAAACTTGCTGCCAGATCCGTAGTCAAGTGTTGCCACACATATTGCTCCTGAAAGGACGCGCATATGTGTGTGTATGAGAGAGAGAGAGAGAGAACGTGTATCGGTGTGAAACATTGATTGATACTTGGTCGGCTTTTGATACACTCAAAGTTTGGAATGACATGGAATTTGTATGTTGTGTGTGTGTGAGAGAGAGAGAGAGAGTGTGTGTGTCAGTCCATGCATAAATCAAACATACCTATAATCAAAGTTTCCTAATAATGAAAAAAATGAGAAGGAGAAATACAGGTAAGGTTCTTCACAGGAAAAAAATGGCAGGGAGAAGTAGAGTAAAATGCATATATTGGTCAAGGATGAGAGAGAGAGAGAGAGAGAACGTGTGTCTATGTGGAACGTTGATTAGTATTTGGTCGGCTGTTGATACACTCAAATTCCCGAATGAGATGGAAGCGGACTTAGAGAGAGAGAGAGCAAAAAGCAAACATATCCATAATCAAAGCTCCTTCATAATGAAAGCGGACTTAGAGAGAGAGGGAGAGAGCAAAAAGCAAACATATCCATAATCAAAGCTCCTTCATAATGAAAACAATGACATGGAGAAAACAACCCGTAGAAGGCGAGTAAGATGCATATATTAGTCAAGGATGTGTGCGAAAGAGAGAGAGAGAGGAGAGAGAGAGGGAAGAGAGAGAGGGGGGGAGAGAGAGACAAGGAGGTCACGTGACATCAAAGAGAAAGAGATAGAGGCTCACAATAAGCAATTTTGGGAGAAAGCGATTGCATGTGTACCAGCCAATGGGCCCTCGGACGACAAATAAGAAGCTAAAGCTTTTGTAGATATTAAAATCCTTGAAGGCAAAAGCCTTTCTGCATGTCAAAGAGAGCCTCACATATATGGTTCGAAATAAGGACATCAAGCACTCATATTAAAGGCAGAGGTCCTTGCATTTGCGAACTATTGGCGGATGCCTTTATCGATATTAAAGAGGGAGCCATATCCCTATAGAATCAATACTCTACATGATAATGTAGATAAAAAGCTTAAAATAGTGTCCAAGCGTATTCGGTGATGTGGATACATTGACTTCCTTTGGGATGGGGAGGAGGGGGGGGGGGTGTTCAATTCTTGCCGGCTGTGTTGTGGACATTGTTGGTGCATGGAAAAAGCCTAAGTGTTTGGTGAAATGCACATTGGACTTCTCCCATTTTAGAAAGCTCGTGTACATTTATTTCATCATATATTATAAAAGAATTCGAATGTTAAATTGTGAAGCTTATTTCAATGAAAAGTAAAAGGGATAAATGGAGAAATTTTCATGAGATCATTAGTGTTGGAACATCAAAAAGTTATCATTTGGATTCAATCTACATCAAAAAGCAATCAATTGGATTATGTCAAAAGAATCCATTGAAGAGTTCTTTTATTCATGCTCACTTATTGTATTTTTTTCTAAAGTTTTTTTATGGGTAATTTACCAATGTAAAATCCTAGAGGTTTACACATGTAAAAGGAGAAAAGAGGAGCTTAAATCCCATGAATTTGAGGTGGTTGAGCTTGACAATCAATCAATCACCTTAAAGTAGATCAAATTAGATCTTCACTTTTCCTAAATTGTAAGAAAGTGAATTGATTCTCTTCAACAAACTATCCCACCTTCATTTGTATTCAAACTTCACTTGTAGAAGTCTTGGAGCACTTCAAAGGTCTATATAAAGACTTCAAATCACTTGTATATTACATGGAAGCAATATACATACATCTTTGGTCATCATTGTCTTGCTCCATTTCTCTACACCATCTTCTTCAACAATAGTGAAATTATAGAGGTTGTTGCTCTCACTACAGAGCTTTAACTTGGATGCATGAACACTCATTGGAAATGTATTAGTATCCAGTTTATGTTTACAAATTTGCAAAGCATTTGGTTTAGTAGATTTGGAGAAATCCAAATTGTACTGTCTTGCGGTCTATCTCTGTGCAACCCTAAAAAATAGGGGGTACCTCTGTTGAGTATCAAGTTCATTCCAGAAGCATGTCTTGCTTATTACTTATAATCTTGTGCATTTCAGACACTCAACTCTATTTATATCATTCCACTGAAAGGAAACTTTTCAATTGTAATCATGCTAGCTACTATGAGCATCTGAAGTTGATTGTTTCATCTAAAGATAACAAGTTTTTGGCGCTAGTCAATGTGCAAACCTATCTGTTTTGTATCAAATCTTTCTCCTTGATGATTCAAAGTACATGGTGGATTTTATTGCATGAATCACATGCCTAAAAACTCTATTTGAGTCTCCATAAGCTTAAGGGGTTGGTCCTGTGCTGGTTGGCTGGACCAAAGTTCATCACTTCACAACTCACTTTTCTACCTCCTACAAGCTTCTCCAAGTTCTCTCGATTAGAAGCTAAATCCACAAATCTATTTGAATTGAAAATTCAAACCATCTCCTAGAAATGAGGATTATTTTTAGGTGGATTGTACAAAAAGTGTGTATATATATACCATAATTTGATTCGTGGGATAACAGATCTTAGAGTTGATCATCAAATTCTTATTGAGTGGATTATGTATTACTTTGAAGTGAGAGAATTCCTCCATGTCTCCTTTGTATCATATGTACATTAGCAATACATATTATACTTCATTTATATTGATTTGTTAATATCTCTCTATTTTTGCAGTGCTTTGAGAAAATCTTCAACTTTTGAGAGTCATTTATCTATATATATATATATATGTAATCGTTATCAAATCAATTGATTGTATCACTTATTTAGAAATGTGCTAAGCATTCTTGCAAAATTTTATCATCATTTGATGCATAGATCTTGAGATATCTCCTTCTTCTTGAAAATTCAAATTTACCCCTAAAATTTCTTAGATACATTGCTTAGTGTATGGTCATCCTAGATTCCTGAAATAACTTTCCATAGCTTGCTTAACACTTCATTTGAAAGTATGCAAAGCTCTTGGGAACAATTGCAACCAGGCTCTCAACTATAAGCAAAATATTGAGAGCTTTCTTCCATAAATAGAAAGTTTCGCAAGCTATTTTGAACTTACAACTTATCTATTTTGACACACACGTTTAGAATGATGTTACAAAGTACTTTTGTGGATTAAATGCATATATTGGAAGCTTAGAGATTGCAACAAGTGTCTCTAAAGTTATAAACAATGGTCTTGAGCAAGATTTTTCCAAGATAATCTCATCTTTGCACTATATCCATCACCTCTCCACAGTGGTATCAGAGAAAAGTTAAAGAATAAACATTATGGGTGATGGATTCCCCTTATCTATTGACAAGTTGGATCAAAGAAACTAAGCATGATCTCTAAGAATGGAGGCTTATCTACAAGGAAGGAATTTGTATGGATATATCTCAAGAGATGAAATGATTCCAGTACTCATAAGCAAGGGCCAACCAACTCAAGAGGAGTAGGAAAGGTTGAATGCATGGTAGGAACTTCTCGGCCTTTACATGTTTCATGTGATGATGTAGATCATTCCATTTCTGATGCAGATTTACATGATGCACTTGTTGATGAGAGAGTTGATATTGAGGGGGCAAAAACTATGCCAAAATGACTAGTGTAGACTTTGGGTGATAGCAAATTAGATGCATCTCTATCATATCGTACTTGTTCAAGATCTCATAGTGCCCCTTTTGTGTCAGATTGCTATGTTATGGCTACCTCTAGTCTTTGTGATGAGCATGAGCCTGTTTCATTTGATGAAGCACAAGATTCTGAAAATTGGATGGCTGCTATGCAATCATAATATTATGCTATCATGAAAAATGGTACATGGTCTTTATGTGACTTGCCTCCTACGAAGAAGGCCATTGGCACTAAATGGGTATACAAGTTGAAGTGTAAGCCTGATGGAACAATTGTTGTAGATGAGGCATTTAATACTTCTATTTATCACAAACCATGGGTTGTTTCATATATGCATGTAACACAAGGCCCAACATACACTATGCAATTTCCCAATTGAGTCAATTTATGCATAGCCCGGACACTAAGCATTGGCAAGCGGTAAAAAGTGTGTTTAGATATATCAAAGGGACTTTGAGTTTGGGTCTCTTTTATGATAGAGATGCTCAGCTATGCTTGAATGCTTTCATAGATAGTGATTATGCCAGTTGTTATGATACATGGGTTTCCACTAGTGGTAATAACTTTTTCTTTGAAGGATCAGACATATGAGATAATGTTGCAAACATATTCACTAAAGCTCTTCTATAAGAAACGTTTGAGGACTTTTGCAAAGATTTAGGCTTATCAGTTTATGGGGGCTAATGTGAGGGTATCTTTGTATGTAACTTTGAAATCCTTTGAAAAAATTACTACATCTTTATAGACTTAGGACAAATGTTAAAGTGATGCCTAGTGCCCTCCTCTTGTTTGTGGTATCTCTTCCACAATGGGTCTATTGAGCATGCTCTGAGCTCTAATGTTTGTCTAGATACCTCTATCAAAGATTTGTCAAAGCATAATCCACCTTCTTTATCTCGATCAATAGGTGCCAAAGAGACTCAAATTAGACACCTATATGAATCAATAGGTCCCAAAGAGACTCAAATTAGACACCTATACGAACGAGGACTAGTACACCTATATGAACCGGGACTAGTACATACACAATTTCCTATGGGCAAAGAAATATACTACTCTCCAACCTATCCTGCCAGGCATTCAATCCCTACTTGTGTGAGATTCAAGGATTTCCATGGGTTCTATGCCCTTCATTATTGTAGTTTCCAATTAGTTCAAGCTATTCATTAGGGTAAACTGCAAGATCGAAATTTCAATCCGAGCATGCCTAACATGTTGGCTGGCCTCGTCGCCTTCAGGATGGGGATGGAGGTGGGGGGGGGGGGGGTCAACCCCCACATGCTATGGATACTCCCTACTTGCTATGGTAGGATGATATGCGCCTTTCTGTCAGTAGATTTTAGCCTCCAAACACTCGGCCTTTGGGCTCTAATATGTGGCCTCGAGGTCAAGTGGATCTCTTCTTTGACTTTTTGAGACCATTTAAACAAGTATCTTTGTTAAGCCTTAGGGCCATCCTTTCACAAGCTCTATCTTAATGGACCTTTGGAGTTTGTAATCGTGATCGTGCCAAATTTTTAACTCTTGCTTTGTGAGATATGAGAGATCTATGAATACCAAAAGAAAAATATGAGAGATCTATCCTCTGTCAGATATGTGAGATAGATAGACCTATGAGAGATCTATCTAACTCTATTCTTTGTGACATATGAGAGATCTATGAATACTAATTGCACCTTCAATTGTACTTTCAATTAATTTATGAATTAAAAAAAGATGGAGCTTTGATTTTTAAAAAATAAAAAGTTTTTTTTTTAAATGGAGGTTCGGCCTAGGCCTACTCCCCCGGGCTTTAACTTTGAAATTGCAACTGTACAAGGAAGGGCATAGTACCCATGGGACCCCCCTTATCCCACAAGAACAGGGGTTTACAATACTGGGTTAAACGGCAGTCAACACTACCACAGGGATAGACAAACGGTGGCACTCAGCCACAATGCAACATCATTCCAGATTACATGTCCCTTGCATGTTGCTGCCAAGGATTGAACCCTTGCCCCCGCCTCAAGAGACGAGAGGCCCAACCACTAAGCCAGCGAACTAGGACAAAAAATAAAAAGTTTTGCAAAATTCAGCGGATTAGAATAAAGACAAATCCAGACGGTCAAACCAAACTGCACAGCACCATGATGAAGCAAAGCCGAGATGGTTTCATCGCGCAGTTGCTTTCTGCACGCCTCCCGTGTTGGCCCGCTCCTCGTCCTCGTCTTTCGTCCTGCTCTACTTTACCGTAGATCTGCCGCAAGTGATGGAGTAGAAGATGCCTTCATGAAAGTGATGAAGCAGCGACACCATGAACGACACTCGAGGCGATGTCTTGTCCCATGTCACTCCCAGCGACGCGAAGGTGAGCGTCCAATACGGCATCGCCATTGTCGCTGCCGTTCTCATCCTCATTTCGACCGTCGTGGTGGCCTGCTATGCCTGCTTCAGGCTGCGAGTCGGAAACCGGAGCTACCGCCGCCGTGGCGCCACTGTAGCCGCTGCTTCGTTGGCCGCCTCGCTGGAGGCCGGCGCGCTGGAGCGGACCCATTTCAACGGCATCGACGATGCGACGCTGGAATCGTACCCCAAGATCCAGTACCACGAGGGGATTGACTTGCGGGAATTGTCTTGCTCAATCTGCCTGTCGGAATACAAGGCTGAAGAGGTCCTCCGCCTCTTGCCTGACTGCCGTCACACGTTTCACGCCTCCTGTATCGACGCCTGGCTGCGCCTCCATGCTACGTGTCCGATGTGCAGATCTTCACCTGTTCCAACGCCTTCCATCACTCCAGGCGCAACTCCTCTGTCGGAGCTCATCCCCCTCTCCAGGAATCCGCTCAGCACAGCGTACACGATTCATCACTATCCTTAGACGTCGTAAGCATATCGCAACCATGCTTTCCATTTTCAATATTCGTACCCTTTCTATGTTCACCTCCTGACTCATGTCTGCAATCTTTCGCATACCTCATGATCTTTCTGCGCAACGCCATTGCCACAAACCCACCTCTTGTTTTCATCCTTTCTGTAAGATTCACACAGAGGACTCCCGCATTAGACTCTGGGGGTCGCATAATTGTATAGGCAGGTGACTGACCCATGGGATCATCTGCACACATGGATCATCTGCGTTGCCAATCATCGAGCTGACAATAGGAGCTTGGAATCCGTCCATCTCCATTGCTACTCTGTAACAATGATTCATCTTCACTTCATTAATGTCTTTTCAGAGAGCCACATCAGAAGCTTATTCTTCCCGCAGCATTTCTTTTTGGTATCACATACACTTTCAAGCTTTTGAAGAACTCCACTGTATCAATCACAATAACTAAATATCTCTGTAATATAACACTGTTTTTGGGGTCATATACAGTAAGAAGTTTAAGCTTCATTTCTTGAAGAGCCATACTATGTGCTGTATCCCAATCTGTAAGTTCTATAATCTGTTTCCTTCTGGGAATTTTATCATTTTATTCAATGCTATTGTCATACAGTATTCTGTTTTAAGTATACATTCTCAATGGAAATTTAAGTACTCTGTTTTAACTATACAATCTTAAAGTACTCTGTTTTGACTATACTCATAAAGAGGTATCATCTAGTTGCTTCGTATATACTTGCTTCTGTACAAAGTTTTGAATTAATCGATGCCAAAGATATGTATCTTGAATAATTGCGTATTCATGGGTACACACATTGTGCGTCCAAAAAAGAGTTGTATTCCAGTCTATGTGTCTTTTCTCAAGTTCTACTATAGGGAGCCTTGGGGCTTTGTAATATTGGCCAGGTTAGTGTTTAACACCTACTTTGTGGGATATAAAGGATCCATAAATATTAAGTCTCGTTTCACTTGTATTTTCAATTAATTCAAGCCAATCCAGGGAGATTACACCGAAGACGCATGCATAAATTCACACATGTAAAGTTTTTATTTGTATGTATGTATTTGTGTATCCATGCACGCGGGCATGGATGTGGATACTTTTATAATAATGTGTGTAGCACATGGTATGATAAAAGAGATCATATTATTGCAATCACTTCAAGAATATGATTGATTTGTACACCATGAATATTGAAGTATAAATCCTTCATAGTTTCGTTCATATACATACATACATACATACATACATACATATATATATGTATATATATATATATATATATATATATATATATATATATATATATATATATATATATATATATATATATATATATATAGAGAGAGAGAGAGAGAGAGAGACACACACATATATATATATATATATATATATATATATACATATATATATATACACACATATATATATATATATATATATATATATATATATATATATATATATATATATATATATATATATATATATATATATATATATATATAAGATAAACACTTGGGAAGGGACGAATCTAAGGTCACACAAGTTCACTGGTTTAAACTTAGCAACTTGAATCCAACATCCTTGAAGGGGCTAGATTCAACATCTCACCACCTAAATGGTGAGGGGTGTCCAATTGCAACCCAAAAAGTTTGGATCCCCCATCCCTCAAATCTTGAGAGGAAAATGACCCAACCAACTGACCTAACATGCTTCTGATGTAATTTATTACACTAGTTGAAAATTTGGCATCCATACATAGCTCGAAGGTTTTGTCTCAATGTTGGGAGAGGTTATGTGCCATCAAATGTAATTTATTACAATGGTTCTCCATGCATAACATGAAGGTTGTTGTCTCACGATTGGGAGAATCTATGTGTCGCTAGAGTGTGGTGTGATGGTTGGCTATATCAGATTGATTACATTGTGTGTTGCACTTGCCTTTAGGCATGTCAATCTTGTCTTCAGGTGGAATATCATACTGATGATAATGTATGGACCTAAGATGAAGCAAGGCTACCTACTGATTTTATGCATATCACCAAGCAAAGGAACATACACAACCATTGCCAAGAAAGGTCACTACATAAACCTACAAAAGTATATATTTGCGTTGACACATCCCTCTAGTGTGCAAGAACACTCTATGTGACACATTGAGTGGGATATGTCTACTCAATTGTTGCATAAGCTCACATACATAACAAAAAAGTTCATGTGTATATCATTATAGATTCGAGTTGACATGTGCAATTGTATATGCAAAATCATGAAAAAAAATGTTAGCAAATTATACTTGGCCATTAATTGAGAGTGCTTGCTTGGAGAATCACCACATATGGCACACACAAATGCATACATTTACATCTACATGCATACCTTAAAGAGATTTTAAAAATCATCTACATGCATGCCTTAATTTCATTTTAAAGGACAAATATCTTAATGTATGGAATTAGTCTTACATGTTTACAACATGTTATAGTTTCAATCATGTCACTTATTTACTTTGGTAAAAGTTTGTGTTATATTATTTGATATAGTAAGAGACAAGAATTAGACATTTAAAATCATAAATAAAAATCAAATGATACTCAGATATCAACAATGGAGTGTACTCAAGGATGGGGTGTACTCACATCTAAAAAATGGGGTTCCAAATGCCTTATCATTTGAGGAGTCAGTCTCTGTTTTGTTGCAAGAAGATCAGTCCAGGCAGAATAGGTCCATTATGCGAGTTGCAGATCAAGCTTTCCTAGCTAGTGAGAAGGGCAAAGAAAAATGGAGCTCTTCAACTAGTAAGCAGAAATTTGCAAATTCTGCATATTTGAAGAAGGAAGATAAAGATGAGAAGTAATCAGAAAAGCACAAATTGTTTTGGAAGTACTGTAAAGGGAATGATCATATCATAAAGAACTGTCCAAAACTGGCTGCTAAAGAGGCAAAGAAGAAAGAGGCTGGAATGGTTGTTGCAGAGGCCTCTACACAAAAAACAGAGTCTGCTAATCTTGTGCAGGAAGAAGAATGGGCGTTTACTACTGTCTGTAGTTTTGACTCATCTTCTCATGAGCAGTGCATGTCTGCAGTAGATTCAGATGTTTGGTATTTTGACAGTGGGGCGACCAAACATATTACCTCACAGCGTAGTTTCTTCTCTTCACTCGAGCCTGCCCCTACAAGGAATACTGTTACATGCACCAACAACTCCTCTTATCCTGTTATCGGAGTTGGTAAGATCATTTTGACGACTGCTGATGGTAGTTCTTTCACTTTGTCAGATGCTTTATTTGTGCTAGGGATCAAGAAGAACCTGTTATCAGTTTCTGCATTAGCAAAGATTGGCTTGGTTGTGAAATTTGTTGATGACAGGTGTACAGTTCATGATCTCTCAAATGGCGATGTGATTATTGCTTCTGGCATTTTATGTCGTGGGCTGTATAAGCTCATAGACTATGAAAGATCTATAAATGATTTGGCATGTGCAGTAAATGATTCTCAGGCTATGTCAGATGCAAAGCTTTGGCATGCACGCTTTGGTCATCTAAATTTTGCTAGTTTGCTACGCCTGGAGAAATCTCAAATGGTGTCCTCTTTACCTAAACTTGAGGCACCTGGAAAACATGTTTGTGGTCGTATTTTGGGCAAAATGCAGCGTTCGTCCTTTCCAAAAGATGGTTCAGTTTGGGCTACTCAAAAATTGCAGCTTGTACATAGTGATGTCTATGGTCCTATGCAGACACCTTCTTTTGGGAATTATCTTTACTTCGTGACTTTCATTGATGATTTTTCCAGGCATGCATGGGTATATCCATTGAAGGCAAAGTCCGAAGTGTTCATGTGCTTCAAACAATTTTTGGTTTTGGCTGAAAATCTGTCAACATGTAAAATGGGCACCCTCCGTTCTCATCGAGGGGGGGAATATATGTCTTTTCATTTTAATGCATTTCTGGCCGAGCGTGGGATAAAACACCAGTGTACAGTGTCGTATACACCTCAACAGAATGGAGTTGCTAAATGAAAGAACATGTCACTCATGGAGATGGCGAGGTGTATGGTCAAGAGTCAGGCTTTACCACATAGTTTCTGGCTTGAGGTTGTCATGTGTGCAGCATATGTACTGAACAGGTGTCCCACTAAAGCACTGTAGTCTATCACTCCATATGAGGCTTGGCATGATCGCAAGCCATCTGTTGCTCATCTACGTGTTTTTTGTTGTTTGGCTTATGCATTAGTGCCTAAACAACATCGTAGAAAATTGGATGATAAAGCAGTAAAATGTATTTTTGTTGGGTACGGTTCTGAAAGTAAAGGCTATCGTCTCTATCATCCACCGGTTAAACGCATTCTGGTTAGCCGTGATGTTGTTTTTGTGGAGGATGCTATTCAGCCATTGCTTCATGTACTAAGGAGACATGTGTTAGCTCCAAAGACATGTATGATACTTTGTTGCCTCTTTTTACAGGTGGACAGTCTAGTGCTAGTCCCAATGAGGCAACTTCTTAGCGTTTGCAAGTTTCATGTGATGATGCAGATCATTCCATTTCTGATGTAGATTTACATGATGCACTTATTGATGAGAGAGCTGATATTGAGTAGGCAATAACTATGCCAAAATGGCTGGTGTAGACTTTGTGTGACAGCAAATTAGATGCACCTTTGTCCTATCGTACTCGATCAGGCTCTCATAGTGCCTCTTTTGCATCAGATTACTATGTTATGGCTGCATCTAGTCTCTGTGATGAGAATGAGCCTGTTTCGTTTGATGAAGCACAAAATTCAAAAAATTGGATGGCTGCTATGCAATTTGAATATGATGCAATAATGAAGAATGGTACTTGGTCTTTATGTGACTTACCTCCTGGCAAGAAGGCCATTGGCACTAAGTGGGTATACAAGCTGAAGCGTAAACCTGATGGTACAGTTGACAGGTATAAGGCCAGGCTTGTTGCAAAGGGTTATGCGCATGAAAGAGGCATTGATTTTGATGAGACCTTTGCACCTACATGTCGTATGACTACTGTTCGGAGCATTTGTGCACTTGTAGCCCATCATGGTTGGAATGTACATCAGTTGGACATTAAAAATGCATTTCTGAATGGTGGCTTGCATGAAGAAGTGTATGTTTTTCAGCCCCGTGGCTTTGTGTAGAAAGGTCATGAAAACCAGGTGTGCAGGTTAAAGAAGGCATTATATGGTTTAAAGCAAGCACCTCGTGCTTGGTATGAGAAGATACATGCCTATTGGATTGCACATAGTTTTGAGAACAGTCCAACTGAAAGCACCTTATATGTTAAGCGTGCTAATGATGTGCTTCTGATCATTGTTGTCTATGTTGACGACATGCTGCTGACTGGTACTATTGAGAAGCATATTGATGATTTTAAGGCTGATTTGCATGCCTCATTTGAGATGTCTGATTTGGGGCATTTGCATCACTATTTGGGCATTCAGTTTATGCAAGTTGATGGTGGAATGGCTTTGTGTCAAACAAAATATATTGACACATTATTGCAGCGTTTTGGCTTTGAAGACTGTAAGCCTATTGCCACTCTTATGGAGACAGGTTTACGATTGAGTCTTCATGATGTTGGAGATGCATTTGATGATGTTCTCTATCAGCAGGCTGTTGGATGCTTGATTTACTTATGCATTACTCGGCCAAATATTTAGTTTGTTGTCTCACAGATGAGCAGGTTTATGCATTGCCCAGGAGTCAAGCATTGGCAGGCGGTTAAGCGCATCTTTCGCTACTTGAGTGGTACTCAGCTCCTTGGGTTGTTTTATCCCAAGGGGGGATCACTACCGCTAGATTTGCATGCTTTTTCTGACTTTGATTGGGCTAGTTGCTATGACACTCGTGTGTCCACTAGTGGCTTTTGCTTCATGCTTGGTAGCTCATGTATATCTTGGTTGAGCAAGAAGCAGCCTATTGTGGCCACTTCCAGTTGTGAGGCTGAGTATAGGGCAGCTTTCACAGCTACTGTTGACTGTGTGTAGCTCAGACGCCTTATGGCTGATTTGGGTGTTGGACAGACTTCTGCCACCACCATCTTCACTGGCAGTCAGAGCGCATTGGCAGTTGCGAGGAACCCTGTGTTCCATGCTCGCACTAAGCACATTGAGGTGCATTATCATTATGCCAGGGAGAGGTTCTCTGTTGGGGAGATCAGCTTGGCATATGTGCCCACACAGGAGAACATTGCAGACCTTTTCACGAAGGCTCTGCCTAGGGAGAAGTTTGAAGCTTTCCGCAAAGCTTTGGGCTTACTTCCTTTTGTGGAGTGATTTCCACATAGCTTGGCACTTCCTTATACATGAGTGCCAACTCCTTGTTCACCGCATCACTCCCAGGGGGGATTTGTTGATATATTTAGGTAGTGATGTGTGTTAACACACTAGGACCGTCGGGGCACTTTTTTCCCTCTTTAGGAGGTTTTTTTCCCCGGCTTGTATATATGCCTATTTGCCCTAATGGGCTACTTATCTTTGTACATTCTCTAGTAATACATTGAGTATTGTGTGTTGTGCTCCAAGCTTCTTCTTCTTCCTTGTGCTATTCACGTGCTTCCGCAGATGTCTAACTCCGACAGGTTGTTTTCATTAATTTCATATGACGGTTCCATATGTTCGTTTCATCTTCAATAAATTTCAATATAACTTTTCAACCTTATAGTGGCTAAGATATCGATTCACAAATCTACACAAGGTATTATAGAAGCCTCACAAATTGTCAAGTGATGATTCTAGCAATTTCCAATATGATGAGAACTATATGACCCATGGAGCATATTTGTGTTCCTTTAACTCTTCATATTGTGACTAATTAGTAGCCTCTCCATCTTTAACTTCTCTATCAAATAACCTTTCTGCTTCATACAATGTTACAAGATTCTTAATATATTATGTTCTTAATTCTCAACTAGATTTCTAGTTTTAGTTTCAATGTAAGAAAACAATTTCTTTCATTTCAAGAAAAGTGATTTCTTTGATATTCTACACACCTAGTTTGGATCTTGAAGTTAAATTTGATCCTCAAGAGAATTAAGACTTCTAAGAATGAGTTTAACTCAAGAAGGATGAAATTAGTATCTCAATATACTTCAAGATAACTTCAAGATCAAGGAAAACTGAAGATATGAAGTAAGTAACTTCCAAGATCTTCTTAGAACACTTCAAGCTTAAGTGTTATCGATCAGAAATATAAATTTCTGAAAAAAGGACTTTGATTTTGAGTTAATGTTTTTAATCAAGGATTTGATTGACTAAGTCAAGCACCAAGTTCCTAGTGTAACTTGGTAAATTCACTCTTTTGACTCAAAGAAATGCACAAGAATTGCATTCCAAGTAAGAAGTCAGAAAGATTGAATATGACTTGAATTTAGTCTCAAGTGAAGCATTAAGTGAAGCAAAACTCATAAAAAAGAACTTCAGTGGATCGACGCACTGATGTTAGAAACCACACTAGTATCTTCTCGTTGGATGATGTTTTGGTTTTGCTCTAAATCTTTTTAAGAATCTATCTTATTTCTCTTAAAAATAGAGAAAATGCTACAATATCCTGTTGAAACAGATCTTTGAAAAGTTAGTCCTGAGTCATCTAGACTTTTACTCACAGCAAGTTTACATATCTTCGAAGTTTGAATTGGTTGAATAGAGTTTTAGTTCTTTCTTTCCGCTTTCCGAATCTTTTGGATTTGACTCAGATATGGTATCTTATTCTTTTTACAAAAGTCAAGGGTTAGCCGCATAGAACCAGGTAACTAAACTAAACATCTTAGATATATGTTCTATGCAGGAACCTTTTCAAACATCGAAAGATGATAAGTTCAAGTTTGACCTATTCATTTGAGTTTGCTTCAAGTTATAGCATAAATGATTTCTTAGAGTCCAGTATACTCTAGAATAGAGAAGTTAGGAATTGCTCAATAGATTGACAATTCCTAAGAACTTTTTGTTAAAAAACTAGTCTTTGAGAAAAGGGTCCTAAGTTGGACAATTTTCATTTGAATTTGAATTCCTCAAGTCATAGTATGGTTGACTCAAAGAAAATGGTAAATTTTCTCCTATAGTTTACATGGGATTTTTTTTTTAAACTTGTTAGGACAAAGTAGTCCTCTAGTCGGATGAAAAAATCAAGTAACTATTGGATATGAGTTATCCATTGTACAAACATCCAAGTTAGATGTTTGGGACAACCAAACTTCAAGTTAGGAATCAAAAGTTCTCAAAGTCTTTTGAAGGATAAGAATCCCACCTTCATAACTAAGTCTATGCACGAGTTATGCCCAGAAATACACTAGTAATAAGAATCCACCCAGTTCACATGTTTATGCCTAGATTGCACATCGAAAAACTGTGAATTGGCTAGGGATGTTTTTAGATTCACCCTTATTATTCATTCACTACTTTCAACTTTGACGAGTTTATTTAAAGTGCAAAGCGAGACAATGTTTTTGAATCATTTGGACAAGGATGCCACCATAGAGATGAGACATGTTCTTCTAGTTTTAGAACATGAGGCTCGGGGGATGCCTACAGTATGTATATAGCTCTATTTTTGAGGACGAAAGTCTTTTCCAAGGGGGGAAGAATGTAATAAAGTAAGTCTATAAGTCTACCATCTAAGGGTCTAGCCGATTCAGATAGATCTGAAATCGGACACCATTTGGTCACTCGTCTGTAGGACCAAAGATCTCAAGAATAGACTCAAGCATATTCAAGTAATCCACTTAGCCTAGTGGTCAAGTCTCATGGTTGTGAAAAATGAGGTCTTGGGCTCAACTCCCATGGGGAGCATGGGAGAGAGTTTTGCCCAAGGAGCTCTAAAGCCTTCTAACTTAAGTTAAGGTGAGTTAACTTGAGTCCAGGGAAACTTAACTCAAGAGGTGAGTACAACAACCATTAGTGGACTCTAGTGGAAGGTATGAAAGGAGTGGAGGAGATTGCACATGCACTTGTGGACTCTAGTTACATTTGTGGTCCTCGTTGATTCGAGTAGCTATATATACAGGCATAAGTTTGGGAGGAGAGTCATCTCTCTAGCACGTGGTGGTGGTAGTAATCCTTGCTCTCTTGCAGTATCACATCAAAAAGATTCAAAAGCATGAGTAGTTCAGAGCACTTTCGAAGTAGCCCAAGTGTAGAGCAAGAACAAGTAGATGCGTCGATGACAGTAGAGGATCATCAGTATATTTCTACTCAAGTCTCCCAAATAGTTTTTTGAGAATAACCAAGATACATGTACTCCATTTTCTCCAACTGCATCAAAAAAGAGTGGATTTTGTGAATGTAGTAAAAATGTTGGATCTAATACTTCGTCACCGTGCGTTGTTCGCAATAAATCACAAAATACTATACATGTAGCTTTTGAACAGCAAGATTGTCTCGAACTTCATCTTAAATGGACTCAAGCATGCTTAGCATGTGGGATTCCTTTCAATGTTATTCATAATCCCATTTTCAAAGATGCTTTGATGTCAACTGCATGAAAAGCTTTCACCATGCCAGATTATAACAAAATGCGAACAAAGTATGTAGATAAAGTGAAAAAAAGTACTAAAGCTATTTTAAAGCGAACAGTACTTGATTATGTACCCATGTATGGATGCACAATAGCATTGGATGGATGGACAAGTTATCAAAAGAAACCATTGATTAATGTCATGGTTATATGTCCAAAAGGAAACATGTTTTTAAAAGCTGTTGATACTTCTCTTAAAGAGAAAAGTTCGGCTTTTCTTGTAAAGTTATATGAACATGCTATATCGTGCGTGGGACTGCGATAGTGAAAGATAATGCCTCTAATTTTTAAAGTGCAAGAATTACAATTCAAAACAAGTATGAAGGCATTACTTGGGTTCCATGTGCAGCTCATACATTAAATTTATTACTGAAAGATATAGGTAGATTATCTTTCATTAAACAAAGCTTATTAGATGCAAATCATGTGGTCAAATTTATTAGAGAGCATCAATTTTCATATTCGCTCTTCCAATCAAAATCTCCCAATAAAGCACTTTCGGATTTTTTGTGCCATACGATTTGCAACTGCTTACATTGTACTCAGTGGATTATTAGAAGTTAAGCCAATTCTTGTAGAAATGGTTGCTGATCGAAGATGGGAGGCGTGTCTAATACAATCACAAAATTTTTGGCGTAATCTTGAAAAAATTATTGGTATCACTAAACATTTTGTGGAACTTTTACGAATGGTTGATACTGATAAATTTGTGATTGGAAAAGTTTATTGGATTATGTCAGAAGCTATTCAAAAAGTAAAAGACTTTAATCAATTTTCATTACGAGAGAAAACACAGATTGTATCATTAACAGAGAAGAGAGGGACGCAAATGCAAACTCATTTGCATGGAATAGCATTCGTTTTGGATCCAACATTTCAAATCAATGGTCAAGTGTCAAACAAAGAAGTCATGGAAAACTTCAAAACCAAATGTCAAGTATTACTTCTAGGTACAGATGGTTGAGATGCATTCCACCAAAGAGTAGCATAAGTAAATCGAGAAGGATCTTTTGGAGATCTATGGCATATTGAAGCGATTCAAAAGCATCCACCTCCTATTTGGTGGAACGAGTATGGAGGTGAAGCAGTGGAGTTTCAACATATAGCTATGAGAGTGCTTTCAGTAGCAGCTTCAAGTGGTAGTTGTGAACGTAATTGGAATGCCTATGGTTTTCTTCATTCAAAACAAAGAAATCGCTTAAGTGTATCACATGCTAATGATTTGGTATATGTGTTTTGTAATATGCATTTGTTACATGCTCCAACCAAGATAACTTCTATAGCAGCACAACAAACTTTTGGAGAATTTCAAAATCATGCAAATTAACAAATGATTCATGGAGTGATCATGATTTAGATGTAGATCATAATGATGGTTCAGACATGGAAGAAATAGATGACATGGTACCTATCATAGATGATGATATTCAAAATGAAGAAAATATGTACTATGAGTACTATGATTATATTCAATTACAAAATCAAATACAAGTCATTTCTTTGATTACAAAAAAAGTTGCCTACTTAGTGTTTTCTTGATTCAATAACTCATCGGCAATAAACCGATCAAAAGATGATGATGCCTCTGAGAGTCTTCCGTATTTGCTCTCATAAGCATCCACAGAAATTTGTAAATTTTTCACTTGATTTTGTAGATCATCAATCCTCTTTTGTTGATCATCTATTGTTCTTTGTAATGCAGGAATTGTTAATCCTTCATTGTATAATTCTGCCCCTTATGACAACAAATCATGTATAAGATTATGTTCTTTAGGTAGCGAAATGTAGGGCCTCTTTCGAGGAAGAGGGCCTTCGTTTCCTTGATTACAAAATTTGGCTCGATTTTGAGGACGACCCAAACCGATACCTCCATTCTTCGGACAATCATCCCAATCTACACGTTGATGAAGAATATCTTGTACAAAAACCTTTTGAATGAAATATAATACCATTTGATTATTATTTGGTAATGATCTCTCAACGTGCACAAGGCGTCAAAGTAACGTTTCTGCTAATCCTTTATGTTGTAAGTCGGAAAGCTTTAAGGGTGCTGTTTCTTTTGCCCTTCCTGTAACCTGAAAGAGAACATCATGAACAACATAATTTGGACATAGCTTTTTTACTTCTTTCATTGATAATGCTTCTCCTTCTAATCCCTCTGGCTGTAAATGTTGATGGAATAAAAATGCTAATCTTGATTGTGCAAATCGAGCATTTTTCTCAGATAAAATCCTTTGAGATTCAGTATGATCAAGATCATTCACATCTTGCATTCTTGCCATGTTTTACTTTTGCAAAATAAAAACACTAATTTATCTTAAGAGAATTCAAATGAATCCACATAATTCAAATGAATCCACAATATTTAATTCACATATGTTGAATGAATCCACAAATGATACCACAACATTTACTCCACTAATACAAATGATTACACTTCATTTCATCCACTTAACTCAAATGTAAACACTTGATTTATTCCACATAATTCAAATGAATCCACAAGATTTAATTCACATATGTTAAATGAATCCACAACATTTAATCCACATCCCTCAAATGATAGCACTTCATTTACTCCACATAATTCAAATAAATCCACATTATTTAATCCATATATGTCCACTTCCCATCACATAGCATTTGCTAGTACGGGTCACCGGCAAGAAATTTCAAAGCTTCCTCAATAAATTTTTAGGCTACAAGCACGTATTCAGTAATTTGGGCTCACTAATGCATTAAGTATCTCATATATGCCTTTTTTGGATGTCATTTGGGCTCACTAATGCACGGAAGTCGCAATTGATATGCCATGTTTTTAGGGAATTCTTGTGGAAGACTTTAGAAGTCAACATGGATGATCTGTGTACACACCTCCTAGAGCTTAATAGACACTTGAGCCGAAGTCCTATATTGGCAACTCCAAAGTGGAACAAACCATGCTATGCTCATGTGTATGCATCTAATTAATCCACTAGATGTGTGTTAGCACAACCCATGGACAAATGAAATCTAGTTTTTCCAATAGCCTATGAGAATAGGCAATTGAACACAGAGGAAAGGAACTATAAAACTATCGAGCATGAAGGATTAGGTATGGTACATGTAGAAAAAATGTTTAGACACTATCTTTTGGTCAATAAGTTTAAGTTCTTTATTGATCATCAAGGCCTACTTTACTTGTCTCGTAACCAAGATATTTAGTACGATGGTTTCCCTTACCAATGGAATATGACTTTTAAGTGGTAATTAAAAAACATAAAAACCCACATATACGCCAATCATCTTTCTCGATCCATCTATGGAGAATCCCCAAAAGGTGTGCCTGATGAGCTCTTAGATTCCTATCTCTTTAACTTAGAAATAATTGCTAAATGGGCTCAAACCTTAGGACCTACCTTGAATTGTGGACCTTCGCATAAGCACATGAAGTCAAATGAAGGTTATGTGACATGATCACAATGATATAAGCTATTAGTAGGAAGCTTGTATAGAAAAGACTACCAAAGGCATCTTGTTTTGTTGTGTGGATGACAATGAGCTTGAAAGCTTGCTAGAAAAGCACATGTAGAACTATTAGGTCACCATTACTCTAAGAAATGAACTTCGAAAAACTTGAGATATTTAGGAGTATATTGGCCTACTATGGAAATGGATGTGCATACACCATTAAAGAATTGTCCTACATGTATGACTAGAGCCCCCAGTGGAGCATGCAACTCTCTACCATGTTTCAAGATCAAGAAGTTTTCCCCTTAATGCCACCCTACCTAGACAACAAATTCTAGACCTAGAAGCTCAAGATTAATACCTTCATTGAAGAAAAATTGTACCAGAAAGGTAGAGATTGATACTTAAGACTATGTCTAGATGAGAGTGATTACATGAATACCCTAAAAACTGCACATGCTCTGGACACTTTGGACGTGATCATGTGATTAAGACCATCTTATTCTTAGGTATTTGGTGGAGCACTCCATTTGTATAATTCTTAAGATCAAGAAGTTTTCCCTTGATGCCACCCTAACTAGGCAAAAAAAACTAGCCTAGAAGCTTAAGATTATACCTTGATTGGAGAAAACTTTTATCACTGAGTTAGAGATAGTTACTCAAGACTATTCCTAGATGAGAGTGATTATGTGAAAATCCTAGAAGCTACACACAATGGAGTTGTAGGTGGACAATTTGGGCTTATCATGTGACTAAGACCATATTATTCTAAGATCTTTGGTGGCCCACTCTTCACATGGATGCACATACCTATGTGAAGCATTGTGAAACTTGGCAAAGAACACAATATCCCATCCGATATAATGAAATGCCCTTAAGACAAATGATGGGAGTGTGTGCTTTTTCAAAATGGGGAATATATTTCATAGGACCCATCAAATCCCTTGCACGAAGTTCACATGCATAGTACATCATTTTTGACATTGATTACTAAACCAAGTGGGTACAAGTAAAGGCTACTCTTAAGAATGATGCTTAGATGACAACAAATTCTCATTTGAAAATTTATTCACTAGATATGGCCTACCCATTAAGCTAGTTAATGATAGAGGTACTCACTTCTAGAATGAGATCATTGACTTAGTATTTGTTTACACATTGAAGCAACATTCCCATAAGTTGGAAAAGCATGGATATGGACCCATGGTCATCAATAGAATTTCCACGATTGGTGATGGTCAACTAACCATGCTACAATGTGAAGTATCAACAAGTTGTAGTAGTGGACCTAGAGCCAAACTATATCAAGAACCCTCAACAAAAGAGATGCTCACATGATTGAACAAGGTCGGAAAGCACAAGGAATAAGAATAGAGAATTAGGGAAGAAGCACCAGTAGAGTCTATAGAGTGAATTAGAAAACTCAACTTATGATTTTAAGAATTCTACTCAAACCTCACACCCCATGTTACCACATGGAAATGTACCAAGGTCACCCACATGCCAATACTAGCATTATATATAGACAACCATTCATTTCAATAGAGCTAGGAGTGGGTAGCACAATCAAGACAATGAGAGCCATAGTTGATTCAGGAGCAGCCACTAGTGCTATTAAGTATTCTTGTTGTTAGGAGTTGAGCATATAAGTGAATTCAATGGTAGAATATCTCATTGGATTGGGTGGAATAGAATCCCCTTGCTTAGGCAAGGTGAAAGTTCCCCTACTCCTTCATGACACACCCTTGAATACCAAACTCTTTGTTTTCCATATTCAAGATCTTACAAAGCCCATATTGGGTCAAGATTGGATATACAACCATGTAGTAGACTCCAAATTTAGGAAATGACCTTCTCCAAGTTTGGATCAAGAAGAAATACTTCACAATTGAACTAGAAGGGCATGACCTATCTTGTTCCAAGCCCACACACTTTGCATATGCACCAAGGTACATTTTGTATAATGCCTCGTTACTTTGCAAAAAAGCCATGCCAGTGTTGGAGACCCCTTCTTTTCCAAAGAAAATAGAACCTAGAACAAAAGAAAGAATCCCTATCAAATAGCAATCATGGAGGAATAACGATCAAAGGATCCAATACCGGCAACAATCCCCACAATTCAAGAAGAATCAAGGCCTACCAAAGATGAAGTAGATCTGGATGAAGAAAAGCATGCTACCCTCTACTCCACTTAAGTAGTGGCAACTATTTCATGCCAATAGCCAAAAGAAACCTACAAGCAAGTTTCAAGAAAATCAAGAAAAGAAACCTACAAGCAAGATATGTAAAGTATGGATACTTAAGACGTTGTTAAAGGCATGCCTTAATGCTTCCTATATCTAGGTGCTGAGAGTATGCTTGAAGGCCCAATTTCCAACTATATCAACAACCCATCTAGAAAAACCTACATAATCTCCTACTTTTCAAAAATCACGTCAACCTCAATCCTAATTGAAACATAAGCCTTTTATTCTTACTACTCTAGTCATTTGGAAATGAGTGCCCAGATAGCCCCATGGAAAACTCCACACATATCTTCAACTCAAGCCTTCTCATGTACAAGTACCCACATCAACACATAAACCCACCTCAATCCTTAATGAATGTAAAAATAGTGCTTCCACATATCCTTGTAATTGATTAAGGAAGTATTATTTCACACATAATCCTTGTAATTTTAACGTTCAACCTTGTAATACTTAGATGAGTTCCTATAGGCCTCATGTAGCATGTTAAGCATATGCACATATGAAGTATGCATATGGGATTGGTGTAGCAACATGAACCAAGCATGCTCCAAGCCCAATTGCACAAAGCATATCAAGTCTTGGTCATGGGGTCTCATATCAGTACTGGAAAGTGACTACAATCTCACCATACTAGGATCATGTGTCGCTCACAATATTAACATGTGATCTCCTTGTCTAAGTAGATCTTTATAGCATCTTCAAAGTAAATCTCCATGGAAGTAATTATCACCAAATAAGCGCCGATCAACATATGTACTATTCCCATAGAGGATGGCCCTCTACCCCCACATCTAGAGTTAAGAGAGGAGCCCCATGCAATCCCTATAAAAACATTCTCCAATGAATCTCACTGAAAATTCCAATTCAAATCCCACTAGTTTCAAGGGTTTTTAAGGCCCTTATGTGATGCTCATTAGATCCAGGAGGGTAAACTTGAGTTTGATCACAAATGGGGCACTTTTTAGTTCTTTTCACAAGAATTCAAAGGTCTCTAGAATTCAGTAGACTTGAAGCCTCTTTTCTAGAAAAAAATATTAGATGCTTACTTCAGTGCACCCCTACCAAAGGTAGATTTTAATAGGTTCTATTATATGATCCACACTTTAAAATAGGGACTTAACATGTACCTAGAACCTTTGTGGTACCATCATTACTCAAAGGAAAACTATTAAAGAAATTCAAATTGACACATAATTTGTTCAGACAAGCATTAAACATGTAGGGCACTCACATCCCCATGGATAAGGAGATCTTAGTACCATAAGAGCTAAAGAAGAGAGACATCTTGGATCTTTCACAAATTCCTATAATTACACCATGAGTGACAACCACATTCAAAATGTGTATGTAACATTTCACATTCCCTAGATTAGATAAACTAAAAAACCACACAAATGCATATGGTTTGGATTATATTTAGCACATACAAATAACATGACCTTGGATTTATCACACTAGATCACTGATTAGTTATAAACTACTAACTATAAATAGATTTGTAAACAAGTCCTGAATGGTTGTTGTACTATCACTCGAATTTTATACATGTTCTTGGAGCATGATCTACATGTAGAACATGGTTTGATGGTATAAGATTTACATGTACTAAGGGGTAGCAGATCATCCACCGCACATTAATCTAAGCACATGAGAGGTTCTACATCCTAGTTTTAGCCCTCTTAGGCTATTATTACACTTGCCCATTCCCAGACCAATCCATAATGCATCATGCCTCCATTCACCATTCAATTGAACCATGATAACGCACATGAGAGGCTCAATAACCAATGGACCAAGCACAATAGCACAAAGAATAGAAGAGCAACCCAATGGATAGAGATCCTTGTGTTGGATTCAAAGACGCTAGGAGTATCCACATAATTTGTGTTTCCAAGAAGCGAAGACACGCCTATGCATGCGAAAAAACTCTCATTTGATTTTTAAGTCCCTCTTAATGATGATTTTCAAGATTTCCAATTTTAAGATTAATAGTTTGTCTCATATGAATATGAAAAGCCTAGTTACACTACATCATAAATGGATCAAGAGGAGGAGAGAGAATAGGAAGAAGGACATGAAGGATTTTCCTATATAGAAACAATTAGGAGATTGTACAATAGAATTGAAGAATTTTAGGCCTGCAATCAACTCAAAAAAGAAAAAAGATGAACCTTGTTGGAATAAGAGCTACACAAATAGGAATTCAACCAAGTCTTCATATAAAAAATCCATGCCTTTGAAGATACAATAGGAGTAGAAAAGGCACTCTACCATCTCAAAAATAAATGGCTTACATGCTATAACCCATGCACCCCATTCATCTACCAATTCCAAGGGTAGACTATCCGCCTCTATGCCACTCCTAAAGATTGTCACCAATATGTCCTCTGTGTTGAAGGAGATGGTGGATAATCACAAGAGATGAGATGGTGTAGCTAAATCCTGCCTCACACATGCTATAATTGATTATTGGATAGTGTTGTGGACCTCCTTATCTAGCTAATAAGCATAAATGATCATATATGTTGCTTGGAAGATGATGCACAAATGATTGAATCAAAACAGATAGGTTGGCATATGATCCAATGCACAAAACTTGTTATTTTGGTTGAGACACCTGCTCAGTGTTTCACTTAATTCTCTATATACAATAGCAATTAGTAAAATTCCTTTTGGGGATCTTTAATTAGCTTAACAAGCTACCATTCATGAGTGGATCCATCTAAAATTGTGAACTATATGCGGAGAATTATGCTAAGAAAGTAAGGCAATACTCCCGACTTTTGCGGGCCTAGACAGTCACACACCAATGAGCATTAGTTGACTGATATCCAATGACTGAGAGAACCAAATTCAATGAAACTCTGTACGATCATATTAGACAATATGCTGAATATTTCATGCTTTGAATCATGCAAAACGATGCACTACACAGTGAGAACCATCTAAAACAAAATCACTATTCTAATGGAGTGTGACAGAGATATGAGAGTAGGAAGTAACGAGCATGTATATATTAACTCATGCAAAATTACAAGATCATTGGCAATAAGGCATTGCTCAATGAGTGTAGGATGAGAGAGCTATGGTATATGCTCCTCTTCACAATGACGGTACATATAATTGATCTCAGAACCTTGAGGTACACACGGGATCTTCATCTTCATGTTTTATAGCTTTTTGTTGGAGCCAAGCATTTGAATTCAAATTCAAATCCTCACCTAAAAGTAATCCTAAAGTGTAGGATTGATTCTCTCTTGAATTTAACTACCAAATGATATGAGATTCCAAGCTTCCTAACTTCTCATGGGTTTTGCATCACTTTTACAATGAGTAATTAGACTCAAAGTTACAAGAGGTAGTACATATGAAGATTCTCAAGTGATATGCTAATTCATCAAGCTAACGTGTATACATCAAGTATGTAAGCTTGGGCCTAATTGCACCAACAGCTCCCCCTCAAGCCTAACATGCTTGATCTTCATTGATCCTTGATCTCTTGTAGTCGAATCATAAATTTGAACTTGTTCAACTTTGTTCCATCCAATGCTTTAGTAAGTAAGTCTGCACATTGCAAATGAGTTGATACATATGCTAATTGAATATCCTTGCTTAGCAATTTCTCTCTAACATAATGATAATGCACTTCAATGTGCTTAGTCCTGGCATGGTACACAAGATTAGCAGCCAAATGAAGTGATCTAGTATTATCTCCAAATATGGTTGGAGTGTAGGAATGTATCTCCAAATCTACATACAATTGCTTAAGCCACATAGCTTCCTGAGTTGCATTAGCCAAACCTCTATACTATGCTTCTATGGAAGATAAGGCCACAAATGGTTGCTTCTTGGATGACCATGATATGAGCTTTGCACCTGCAAAAGATAGGTACCCTGAAGTGCTCCTCCTATCATCCTTGGAGCCAACCCAATCTACATCAGAATATAACTTTATATCTATGTCAAAAGTGAAGGGATAGAATAACCTCTCATTCATTGTTCCCTTTAGGTATTTAAGCACCCTCTTTGCTGCTTCCATGTGTGGCTTCCTTGGTACATGCGTGAATTGGCTCAATGTACTCATAGCATATGCAATATCCACTCTTGTCAAAGTAGCATAATTAAGACTACCCACAAGTTGTTGATACCTTGTAATATCATCAAGTGGTTCGCCTTCATGTGAACTTAGCTTATGGTTGATCTCCATAGGAATATCTGCATCTTTAGTGTTCTCCATTTTAAAATTGACCAACATATCATTTATGTACTTTCTTTGTGTGATGAATATACCTGAATCTGTATACACAAGTTCTAAGCCAAGGAGATAAGTCAACCCTAGATCACTGATTTTGAATTCCTTCATCAATTGAGCCTTGACCTGCTTGATACCTTCTAATTCATTACTTGTAATAATGAAATCATCTACATAGACATGCAAGTAGATGACCTCTGATTTATTCTTCTTCACAAACAAAGAAGAATCTGCCTTGCTTGCTACAAAGCCTTGATCCTGCAAATATGTAACAAGTCTATGGTTCGAAGCTCTAGGAGCTTACTTGAGAACATAGAGTGCTTTTTTAAGCTTGCATACATACCTTGTTTTTTTCTTCATCTTCAAAACTTGGTGGTTCTGCCATATATACTTCTTATGATATCCAACCATTCAAAAATGCATTCTTGACATCTAATTGATATAAATTCCAACTTTTGGATGCAGCAGACTTACCAATACCCTGATTGTTGGCATCTTTGCCACAGGTGAAAATGTTTCTTCATAATCTACTCAATGTGTTTGGGAAAATTCCTTTGCCACTAGTCTTGCCTTGTACCTGTTTATAGAACCATCAGAGTTCTTTTTAACTTTATATATCCACCTTGAACCAATTACCTTCATATCTAGTTTCTTGGGAACTAGGTCCCAAGTGTGATTCTCTTGCAATGCTTCCACTTCTTCCCTCATGGCATCTATCCACTCTTTCTTCATTCTTAGCCTCTTCAAATGAAGAAGGCTCCTCTGCTATTGAATCTTTAGTGATGTACACAAAGTTCTTTGTGACTAAGGATGTATCATATCCATACCTTATGGGCTTCTTAATTTCTCTTTATGACCTTCTTAAACCTTGATTGGAAGACTCAGGTAGATCCTCTAATTGCTTCTGTTTGCACTTGCCTCTTGACTTCCAAGCTTTGAAGTCAACATGATCCTCATCTTCTAAGTTGATGTCCTCTGTTTGGTGTTGGTCTTCTTGAGTTAGGGTTCGAAAATCATTTTCCAAATCATATGGTAATTTGACTTTCCTGCAATCATCTTCAAACCAAGAGTTATTCTCATCATGGACTACATCCCTACTAACTATGAAATCCTTGTTAGTGGGATTATAAAGTATATACCCCTTTTATTTCTGATCATACCCAATGAATATGCACTTCTCAGCCTTAGGGTCAAGTTTCCCTCTGATTTGTGATGGGATGTGTGCATAGGCAATGCACCCAAATATCTTGTAATGATCCAATGAGGGTCTCCTGCCATTCCAAGCTTCATATGGTGTCATATCATCCGACGACTTGGATGGAAGCCTATTAACCAAATAGGTGGCTATAGAAATAGCCTCTGCCCATAAATAATTAGGTAATTTCTTCTCATTTAACATAGACCTAGCTGCCTCAACAATTAATATGTTCCTTCTTTCCGCCACTCCATTCAATTCAGGAGTATACCTGGTTGTTACTTCCCTCTTTATGCCTCTGTTCTATTGTCACTCTAGCACAATGGCAAGTACCAACGTGAGGAGATAGACCTCATAAATGTCAATCCGTGGAGATGTGAGGACCGGTATGAAGACTGTGAGCAAGTGATGGCACAAGTGTGTGAGTGAAAGCATACAAGCATGCACACAGATACACACACACGTGCACACAAGGTAAGAGCAAAGAGGGGAACAATGGAAGGAATTTGATTACAAACGAGTTCTCTTACAAAAACTCAAATCTACAACAAGCTAACCTCAAAAATGAGCTCTCTAGCCCTTTTTATAGTTTTTTTGAGTGGTTTTGGCCCTATCTAGACCTGTTCGACCTAGTTAAAAATTAGGTTCCAAACGGAGTCTAAAGATTATGAAAACTGGCAGGGTGATACTTCTTATACTCCTCAAGCTCGAGAACTCCTCGGATTGGACAAAATGGAGTTATAAAAATGGAATATGGTATTTACAATGGTTTTTAGTGATAAAAATCACTATTTTTATAGGGATTTCTTATGAAAATTTGACATGTGCTTCTTGGAGCTCCCTATTTGCTCCTTCTTCTTGTGTGTCCACTTCTTGGATGCACTTACATGCTTTATCCTTGACCTTGAGCTTCAACACTCCCCCCCTCTCAAGTGTATCATCCCTGACAGACCTTTGTTGTAGTGGTTGTTCCATGTAGTACTTTGAGAGGTAGAGTTCCTCATGTCTTCACTAGAGTGGTCTCTCTTCTACCTGTAGCGGGGTCGCTTGTCCCTTCCTTCATGTTTAGTCCCTTTATATAGACTTCTTCCTTGATTCCAGCATGAGAGTGTATTGTTGAGCTTTCAGAAATTGTGAGCTGCTGAAACGAGGTTATCACAATTGATTGTGAATAACTCTCAATTGCTTCCTTGCTCTTGCTGTTGTCACCTTGATGTCCTCTAGATTTCAAGGATGGCTCCCCTAGTTTTCATGCCAAGTGATCATGACCCATAATGACTCATGGGTAAGTGCATTAGTGCATGGGTTGGAAGAAGAATGTGCCTTATGCATGGCCTTGTAATGTAGCCCTATGCATGCATACTAGGGAAATGCATTGGAAGAATTATGGTGCAAGAAGTTGAGTCTTGAGCTAAGTGCTCAAGGGTATGCTGACGAAGAGGTTTCCTATTTGATCATGGTGATGGTGTTTCCGAAGTAGGGTGTGCTTACCATGGTGAAAGGTCAGTCGATTTTTGTCTCTTCATGTTGTATGCCCATCACAGTGATTGACCATTGGCTTGTCTTTCTGGTTGATGGAGGTCCTTGCTGTTGGTTCACCGTGTGAAGAGATGGATAGGTATGTGCTTGAAGATGAAGAGGTGTTGCAAAATCCTTGATCTACACCAACCAAATGAACTCCAGGAGTATATGGTGGGCCCTTTTAGCTTGCCAATGGATGTATTAGACACCCTATGTACCTTGGAAGATCACTCTCAAAAAGATAGATCAGAACAGATAAGTTGGAGTTAGCTCAGAGGTGAAAACTTGCTATTCTTGGTTCATACACCTGTCTAGTGTTTTACATAATTCTCTGAGCACAGTAGAAATTAGCTTAATTCCTCTTAGGGATGTCTAGGTAGCTTAAAGAGCTACCTTTCAAGATTAATCTTATAAAAAATAATAAACCACACACTGAGAATGAGTTTTAACAAGTGATGACATCATCCCGATTTTCACGGGCTGCTACAGTTTGAGACCAGTGAGTAGAAAAATGAACATAACTCCAAATTTAGAATTCAGTGATTATGAAAATTTGTATGGCTATACTAGATAGTAAGCTAAATCCAACAAGCTTTAAATCACTGAATTTGGATAAGTAACCACTGAGAAATGGCTCTGACAAGGTGAGTGAAAAAATCGGGTACCTGACAGAGAAGTGAAGATGAACAGACCCTGTTGACTTCAAATGAACATAACTGAAGATTGCAACATTCAAATGACATGAAAATTTGTGAGCATATAGTAGACTTATGGAGCTAACTTTATCAAGTCAAATCACTGAAAATGATGCACCAAGCTCAGAGAAACAATCTTTGCAATCTGACTGAGAAAATTGAGAGTAATGGTAGTGAGTAGTACACTTCACAAGAACATGGAAATATGAACCCAAATAATCATGAAAATGAAAGTATATTGCTTGTACAGTACAATGGACTTACTGATACATATGTGTGCCTTGTAATCACACCTTGATATGGCATAAAGCTCAGCTCTTGGAGGTCTTCACATAGGTCTCTCTAACCACGACTAAAACTGCCATCTATTTATAGTTGAGTTTGGGAGGCGAACTTCCCTCAATCACTCTCCAATCAATCAATGATAGATTTGATTCTCTACCTACCACAAATCATGAATTCATGGCTCCTCTTTCCATTCTTGATCAAGTGGACTCAACCACTTAAGATTCTTTCACTTTTACATTAAGTAAACTCTTCAAAAGTTACAAGAGGTAGTTCACAAGTGAACTTTACATAGTCTTCATTTTGAAGCTTCTTTTATGACTTTGTGGGACTCAAGCCAATACTTAGGATTGTCATAGACTTGCTCCAATATCTCCCCCTCAAGCCAAGTATGCTTGGGGTCTTCAATCTTCCAAGATTACCTGCAAACCAATCATGGCCTTGAATTTACAAAGCTTTGTACCATGCAATGCTTTGGTTAGAATATCTGCACATTGTTGATGAGTGGACACATATGATATTTGAATCTCTTTGCTTAGAACCTTCTCTCGTACATAGTGATAATGAACTTCAATATGTTTAGTCCTTGCATGAAAAATAGGATTAGCAGCCAAATGAATAGAACTCATATTGTCACCATAAATAGTTGGAGTTCCAAACTCCAATCCAAGATCTTTGAATAATGTCTTCATCCACATAGCTTCCTGAGTAGCTATGGCAAGACCTCTGTATTCAGCTTCAGTAGAAGAGAGAGCAACTGTGGGTTGCTTCTTAGATGACCATGAAATAAGCTTTGAACGTGCAAAGGTAAGATAACCTGAAGTGCTCCTTCTATCTTCCTTGGAGCCAACCCAATCTGCATCAGAAAATAGCTTCAAACCTAAATCAGATACATAAGGATAATAAAGTCCTTCATTTATGGTTCCTTTGAGATACTTGAGAATCCTTTTGGCAGCATCCATATGTGGTTTCCTTGGTGTGTGCATAAATTGACTTAGCACACTCACACTGTAACATATATCTACTCTTGTCAATGTGGCATAGTTGAGACTACCCACTAAACTTTGATATGATGTGATGTGCTCTATGAGTTCACCTTCATGTGAGCTCAATTTGTGATTGACCTCCTTTGGAATACTTGCAATCTTACAATCTTGCATCTTGAATTTTGCCAACATGTCCTTAATGTACTTCCTTTGAGTGAGAAACAAACCATGATCTTTGTAGACAACTTCCAAACCTAGGAAGTAGGTAAGTGAACCCAAATCACTTATCTTGAACTCTTCTCTCATCTGATCTTTGATCTTCTTCATACCATCTGCATCATTTCTTGTCAATATAATATCATCTACATATATACATAGGTAGATGACCTCAGAGTTACTCTTTTTGATAAAGAGTGAAGGATCTGCCTTGCTTGGTTGAAAGCCTTTGTCCTGCAAGAATGAAACAAGCCTAAAATTCCAAGCTCTTGGAGCTTGCTTGAGACCATACAATGCTTTGTTAAGTTTACACACATAATTAGGATAAACTTGATTCTCAAAACCAGGTGGTTGTGCCATATATACCTCTTCTGTTATCTAACCATTCAAAAATGCATTCTTTACATCTAGTTGAAGTATCTTCCAATTCTTGGAAGAGGCAATACTAAGCAAAATCCTAATAGTTGGCATCTTTGCCACAGGAGAGAAAGTCTCCTCATAATCAATTCCCTGAGTTTGTGCAAAGCCTTTTGCTACAAGCCTTGCCTTATACCTGTTAATGGAACCATCAGAATTCTTCTTGAGTTTATAGACCCATCTTGAGCCTATTACCTTCATGGATGAAGTCTTGGGCACCAAATCCCAAGTGTTGTTTTCCTCAAGTGCTTCAATCTCTTCCTTCATTGCATGCTTCCATTCTGTTTTTGCTTTGGCCTCTTCAAATGATGATGGCTCCTCTTGTTTTATGTCTTGTGCTATGTAGATAGAATGTTTAGTTACTAATGAGGTGTCAAACCCATACCTTTCTGGTTTTTTCTTTTCCCTCATAGATCTTCTTAGGCCATGATGTGATGATTCTACCTCATGTCCAAGTTCCAATTTTGCTTTACCTTTAGACTTCCATGCTTTGATCTTTTCCATATGAGATTCTTCATCATCCTCCGAGGTGTCTTGTTCTTCAATCTTTGGTTGTTCTCTACCAAGCTTTGGAAAATCTTCTTCAAGATTATATGGTAAATTGACCTTCCTGCATGAATCTTCATACCATGAATTGTTTTCATCAAAAACTACATCCCTGCTTACCAAGAATCCTTTGTTGGTAGGGTTGTATAACCTGTAGCCCTTTTGATTGTTGTCATATCCAATAAATACACACCTTTCTGCCTTTGGATCCATCTTGCCTCTAACCTGTGAAGGAACATGAGCAAAAGCAATACATCCAAAAATTTTACAATGATCTAAGCTTGGTCTTCTTCCATTCCAAGCCTCATATGGAGTCATCCCATCAAGGGATTTTGAAGGCAACCTATTAATCAAGTAAGTGGCTGTAGATACAGCCTCAGCCCATAAGTAATTAGGTAAATGCTTTTCAGTTAACATAGACCTTGCAGCTTCAACAATTGTCCTATTCCTCCTTTCTGCCACTCTATTTTGCTCAGGAGTGTACCTTGTAGTTACCTCTCTTTTGATTCCTTTTTCTTGAAGAAAAGAATCAAACTCATGGGAGAAGTATTCTCCCCCTCCATCTGACCTTAGCCTTTTTAGTGATTTACCTGTTTGATTCTCCACAAGAGCCAAATATCTTTTGAAACATGAAAAAACTTCATCTTTGTGTTTCATAAAGAATAGGATAGTCCATCTGCTGCAATCATCAATAAAGGAAACATAATACCTTGATCCAGATATTGAAGCTTCCTTGCTAGGTCCCCATACATCTGTATGAAGCAACTCCAAGAGATCTCCATGCATATAACCTTTCTTCATGAATGGTAACCTGTGAGACTTTCCAAATTGACATGCACTACACTTATAAATCATATGGTGTTTTGACAAATTAGGGATTCCAAGTACACTTTGGTCCCTGCAAATTTTCTTTAATGAACTTTCACCAATATGTGCTAACCTTTTGTGCCATACTTCCAATTTTGCGAGTGTCTGACTACCATAATTAAAGAGAGCAATGTTTCTAGTGTCCTGTAATTCAAATGTGAACAATCTACCTGTCTTTTCACCTTTTGCAATTTTTCTGAATCCTTGACTTGGATCTTCAACAAATGCTCCTGCCTTTGTGAACCTGACTTGCAACCCTTTCTCTACTATCTGCCCAACACTTATCAATTTCTTTGTAATGGTAGGGACATAGAGTACCTTATTGAGTAGGTTGATGTTTCCATCAGGTGCTTTGACATTGCCTATTTTCTCCACAGGATGTTTTGTATCATCTCCTAGCCATGTTCATGATCAATAATGAATCCTCTTTGTTTGAGTCTTCTCTGTAGTTATTGTAGTCTCTCCTTCCTTTGTAGCCTCCTTGATAGTTTGAATGATTGTAGTTGTTGTAGTTGCCATGATAATTGTTGAACTTTCCTCTTGAGTAGCCATAACTTCCTCTATTGTATCCTCTGCCTCTTTGATTCCTGGAATTCCTAAAGCAATTTTCAGTTGTATGATTAGTTAATCCACAAATAGAACATGAGTTGGAGTCTTGGGATCTCCCCCTGCCTTGTCTAACTCCTCTTCCTCTACCTCTGCCATGTCTTCCTCTACCTGCATAGTTAGCTTGATATGTACCTACTTCATCATCCACTTTCTTTGCCTTTCCTTTGTTATCTTTGGACTTGCTTTTATCACTGTATAAAGCTGAAGATTGATTACCTTTAGAGCTTTCTCCATTTTTGATAAGCTTTGCCTCTTGGCTAAGTAGTTGTCCAATGAGTGTATTGAAATCAGGTACATGCACGTCCATGTACAAATCCATAGTTGTGGTGAATGCTTCCCACTTGTCATCTGCCTTCAAGCCATTGATGACCTGCCTTACAATTTGTTCTTCATCTATTACCTCTCCAATGCTTCCCAACTGATCCGCTATGTCCTTGAGCTTTGTGACAAAATCAGTCACATTTTGTTTGGGAGCCTTCTTGAGAGTTGTAAAATCCAGCCATAGTTGATGCTTCCTAGCTTTAGTACTTGAAGAAAAGAAAGCTTCAAGTGCATCCCACACTTTCTGAGATGTCTTACCACTTCTAATGTGAGGCAACAAAAAATCTGAGATAGAGTTGAGGAGATAAGACCTTGCAAGTGCATCCTTGGAGCACCATGTGCTCAATCTTTCTTTCTCTTCTTGTGTTGGTTGACTTTTGTTCCTGAAACTTGGCATAACTTCATCTCCAGCCACATAACCATATAAACTTCTACCTTGGAGATAAGCTTCCATTCTTAATGACCAAGCTGAGTAGTTACCTCTGTCCAATTTGTCAATTGATGAAGGAAATCCATCTGCCATGTTGTCCAACCTTGCTCTGATACCATTGTGAAGAGATGGATAGGTATGTGCTTGAAGATGAAGAGGTGTTGCAAAATCCTTGATCTACACCAGCCAAATGAAATCCATGAGTATATGCTGGGCCCTTTTAGCTTGCCAATGGATGTATTAGACACCCTATGTACCTTGGAAAATCACTCTCAAAAAGATAGATCAAAACAGATAAGTTGGAGTTAGCCCAGAGGTGAAAACTTGCTATTCTTGGTTCATACACCTGTCCAGTGTTTTACATAATTCTCTGAGCACAGCAGCAATTAGCTTAATTCCTCTTCGAGAAGTCTAGGTAGCTTAAAGAGCTAACTTTCAAGAGTAATCTCATCAAAAATAATAAACCACACACTGAGAATGAGTTTCAACAAGTGATGACATCATCCTGATTTTCACGGGCTGCTACAGTTTGAGACCAGTGAGCAGAACAATGAACATAACTCCAAATTTAGGAATTCAATGATTATGCAAATTTGTATGGCTATACTAGACAGTCAGCTAAATGCAACAAGCTTTAAATCATTGAATTTGGATAAGTAACCACTGAGAAATGGCTTTGACAAGGTGAGTGAAAAAATCGGGTACCTGACAGAGAAGTGAAGATGAACAGACCCTGTTGACTTCAAATGAACATAACTGAAGATTGCAACATCCAAATGACATGAAAATCTGTGAGCATATAGTAGACTTATAGAGCTAACCTTACCAAGTTAAATCACTAAAAATGATGCACCAAGCTCAGAGAAACAATCTCTGCAATCTGACTAAGAAAACTGAGAGTAATGGCAGTGAGTAGTACACTTCACAAGAACATGGAAATATGAACCCAAATGATCATGAAAATAAAAGTATATTGCTTGTACAATACAATGGACTTACTGATACATATGTGTGCCTTGTAATCACACCTTGATATGGCATAAAGCTCAGCTCTTGGAGGTCTTCACATAGGTCTCTCTAACCACGACTAAAACTGCTTTCTATTTATAGTTGAGTTTGGGAGGCTTACTTCCCTCAATCACTCTCCAATCAATCAATGATTGATTTGATTCTCTACCTACCACAAATCACGAATTCGTGGCTCCTCTTTCCATTCTTGATCAAGTGGACTCAACCACTTAAGATTCTTTCACTTTTACATTAAGTAAACTCTTCAAAAGTTACAAGAGGTAGTTCACAAGTGAACTTTACATAGTCTTCATTTTGAAGCTTCTTTTATGACTTTGTGGGACTCAAGCCAATACTTAGGCTTGTCATAGACTTGCTCCAACACACCGATGAGTGTCGTCAAGTGCATGGACCTGTTCCTTCTTTTCCCCCCTTTTTTTCTTCTTTTTTCGTTTATTTTTTGTTCCTTTTTTTTTGTGGAACAATTACAAAACAAGAAGAAGGTGGTTAGTATCAATAAAATATATTACATAAGCCGAATGTGTCTCATGTGCCTATAATTTCTCGATTGTGTCTATGCACGACTGTGTAATGTGGCCCTATACTCATGCATACTTTGGAAATGTATGACCTGAATGGTGAAAAAGACATGGTTATGCCAAAGGCACATGGTTGTTACTGGTCGAGGCTTCTAATGTTGCTTGCAAGCTTGATGCAATCTTTGTTCGGACGTGTCGATTGGATCTCAAAATGATGTAATCCTCCTTATTGGGATCCATTTTAGAATAGTATTTGGCCCTATAGAGATCACCTCAGGCCTCTTCATCCTTGGATGCTTTCCAAACTTTGGTATCCAGTGTGGTTGGCTCTTTGGCTATGTGGAGGCTACTAGTACTTTTGGCTTCCAAACCCATACCCTTTTTGCATGTCTTCCTACTATTGTCAAAGAGGTGACTTGATCTTCTTTCGATATGTTTGTTTGGTTCTGACCCTTTTCTCTCTTTGGCTTCTTTGTTGAGACCTTTTGCATGGTGGAGAGCATAGGCCTTTGTGCATGTAAGAGTCCTTTGGGAACCCACATGTGTAATCGCCCTTGTTGAGCTGCAACTAATTTCTTAGGCACCCAAATTTGTTGGAGATCTTTTGGTTGAGTTGGTCCTAGTTGCTTGTTTCTTGCCTTCAAATTGTTGGCTTGCCGGAGTGGGAATTGTGTTGGCAAGGCTGGTGGTTGCTCACCTTTTTGTACCCAAATTTTCTTCATGCCCAGAACTACTTTCTTCTTGAAATCTCTTTGTCTATTTGATATAGAGGTTGTCATGTACTATTTTGCATGCCTTTTTGGTTGAGTTGGGGTGGCGGAATTAGTCTATGCACAAGAGGAGGAGTCTGCTTGCCTTTGAGCCTATTCGTCCATGATTGAGTTCTTTTGGAACATAGAGCTTTTGACACATACAACATATTTTTGGCTAAGATTAGTCCTAGAAGAACTAGGGGAATGTGTGACATCTAGACTTGTGAGCATCCAATTCTCTGATTCTAATGTAATGCATTGTTCCTGTACCCAAACTTGAAGAAGTTGACTTCTTAGGTTCAAGTTGACTGCATGGTCATAAATCCAATCTTGACCCAAGACCAGTGGCTCTGTAAGGTCCTCATCTTGACATACTAACATTTTGACTTTCGTTGGAACATCTTGAATGTAGATGGGAAGTTCCACCTCGCCCAAACAAGGAGTTTCCACACCTCCCAAACCTATGAGATAGGCTTGTATGGGCCTGATGTTCAATTGTAGGTCTTGGCAGTATGAAAGTCTAACTGCACTAGTTGCTGCACCTGAGTCAACCAAGGCTCTCACAATCCTTACACTCTTTCCTTGTCCAACCTCTACAGTCACAAAGGGGCGTCGATCGATTATTCGAGAGGTAATTATGCCCAATTTTTGGCACATGTCCATGTGATATTTTTGGGCTCTTGTGTTGACATCTAGGCCTAGTCGCCTTACTTATTTCACCTTATGCGCTCTCTAGCCTCTGCCTGTGCTTTTTCTCTAACCCTTAACTCCTCTTCTTTTCGCTTCTTAGCCATGTTGAGTCTCCTTAACATATCCTCTGTAAGAGGTTCTTGATATAGTTTGACTCGGCATCCACTAATATAGTTTGGCAAGATGTCACCTTCCAAAGTGGCCAATTGAACCGCCCTGCTAGTGGAAATTCTATTAATGATCATGGGTCCATATCCTCTTTTTTCCAACTTACGAGCATGTTGCTTTAGCGTATAAACCAGGACTAGATCTCCTTCTTTCAATCCTTTATCCTTGATGTGTGCATCAAAGTATGCCTTTTGTCTTTTCTTTGCAGCATAGATGTGTGCTGCCGCTCATAGCCTCATCTCACCTAAGCGTTTTAGATCAAAGATCCTAGAGGACAATTCATGTCCATTCCACTCATGATCTTGTGCTACTTTTAATGTTGGGGTTAGGAAGTCCAATGGTAGCATAGCATTCTATCCGAAGACCATCTGAAATGGGCTAGCATTGAGCCCTGTTTTGCAAGCGACTCAGTAAGCCCAAACAACATGATGAAGCTATTTGTCCCAATCAGATCATTTATTATTTACAAGTTTTGTCAACACATTACATAGGATCTTATTTGTGCTCTCGGCTTGTCCGTTAGCTTGTGGATGCTAGGGGGCACACTTCTTATGTATCACCAAGAATTCTTGGAGAAGGTTGTCAATGATTTCATTCAAGAAGTGTGTACCTCTATCACTTACTAACTCTATTGGTAACCCATACCTGGTGAACACATTCTCAAATAAGAACTTAGCTGTCGTTTGAGCACCATTCTTTGTTGTGGCGTTCAGTTCTACCCACTTGGTAAGGTAATCGGTGGCTACAATAATGTATTCTGCATGGGAGTTTCTAGCTGGGGGGTTAATGGGACCAATGAAGTCTATACCCCACTTCGAGAATGCACGTCCTCCCATCATTGGTCTCAAAGGCATCTCATCTTTTCTTATCGGATATTGTGCACGTTGGCATGTGTCATTGGAATGAATGACACGTGATAAAGAGTAGCATGCTCCACGGGGGTTCTCTCTTTGCACATTGGACAATTCTTAATCCACTCATGTATTTCTTTGTCCATTCTAGGCCAATACACTCGTAAACGTTTTAGATTCTGCAATGTCTGTTGTTTAGAGTAGTGATTTCCTAGCAATCCTTCATGGGCTTGTTGCAACCAACTGCCATGTTCATCGTCCTCAACACAACAAGCTAATACACCCTCTGTATCTTGTTTGTACATGCTTCCTACCAATATTTGATATCTTTGTGATTTTACAATTTCTTCTTTGTTTGTTTTTACATTCTTATTTGTGGGTCCAAAGGTTAAGACAGGTACCAACTTATTTGCCCATTTAGGAACAACTTCCAAATTGAACAGATAAGTGCCAGACAGTTCATCAGAAACTCCTTGCAGTGAATCTCCTGAAGTGATGCGAGAAAGGTGATCTGCCCAGAGATGGGTTCTATCTTTCCTAACAATAACTTCAAATTTGTATTCCATTAGTAAGAGGAACCATCTTACTAAGCATCCTGTGTTGAAAGGTTTATTGACCAAATACAATAAGGCTTGATGATCAGTAAAAAACTTGAACTTGTTGGCCAATAGATAGTGTCTAAACTTCTTCACAACATATACCATGCTTAAGCCTTCTCAATCTGTTGTTGTTGTTGTTGTATAGTTTTGTTCAGCCGCATTTAGCTGTCTACTAGCATATGCTATAGGCAAATCTAAATTTCCTTCACCTGTGGGTTGTGCTAGCACACATCCTATTGCATGATTGGATGCATCTACATGGACATGGAATGGTTTATTCCAATCAGGAGTGGTCAGTATTGGTGCTGAGCATAAACATCTCTTCAGTTCATTGAAGGAATTTTCACATTCATCGCTCCACTCAAAGTTTGTTAGCAAGGCATAAAGAGGTTTGGCTATGATTGCATACATGTGGATGAACCTGTGATAATATCCACAATGGCCCATAAAGGCTTGTACCTCTTTAACATTCCTTGGCCTAGGCAGCTCTGCTATGGCTCTTACTTTGTCCTCATTTATTGGTATTCCATTCTTAGAAACAATGTGACCTAAGATTTTACCTTGTCATACCATGAACACACACTTCTCTGGGTTCAAACACACTCAATATTCTCTACATTTTTTGAAGATCTGTTTGAGCTTAGGGTGTGGTATCTTCTTTCCTGGGAATGAGCACATAAATCATCCACATATACTTCTAAGATCTTTCACAAGAACTCTTTGAAGACATGACACATGAGCCTTTGGAATGTTGCAGGTGCATTGGTGAGCCCAAATGGCATCACACAAAATGCAAAGATTCCTCACTCTGTGGCAAAAGTTGTTTTGTGTTTATCTTCTAGGGCAATGGCTACTTGGTTGTAACCTGAAAATCCATCAAGGGAGCTATAAAATTCCTTGCCTGCAACACGCTCCAATAGATGTTCAGTGATTAGAAGAAGATGGCTATCTCTTATCGTAGTGGCATTGACTTTTTTAAGGTTAATACACTCTCGTAATTTTCCATTCTTCTTGGGCACCACTACAATGAGGGACACCCATTCAGTATGCTCAATTTTGTAGATAAATCCGGCCTCAATCAGTCTATCAATTTCTTCTTTTTTTTTGCAATGTAAGTGTCATTATATGTGTAGGGCTTTTGTTTGGTGGGTTGGGCATCAGCAGTCCTGGGTATCGTATGGGAGCATATTTTTGGATCTACTCCCTTCAAATCTCTATAGTGCCATGCAAACATGTCTCTATATTCCTTTAATAGAGCTACAAGCTCTGCTTCTTCTTTTGCACTTAGGTCATCTTCCATGTACGTACATCTCTCTTCCTTCTCTTCAATGGTTACTACAATTTTCTTGGTCTTTTCTTTGTTATCATATGCTTCTCCTATGTGGCCTCTCTCTTAAGCATTCGTACCAAAGTTTTTTGATCTTCAACTTCATATTTCTTGAAATTTTCTGGTACCTGAAACAATGATTTCTCCTCTTCCTGTTTCATAGTTTTTCTCTTCTTTTTCTTTTGACCTCCTTCACTTCCATCCTTTGAATTTACAGTTTTAATGCTTGTAAGGGGTTCTTCTTCTTTTTGGGTAAATACTCTTATATCTTGTATATAGACTTCTCTGAATTAAAGCACCTATCCATCACAATGGACTCTAGATCATAGTCATTCTCCTCTTCTTCTATGACCTCACTAGGATTACACTCTTCTAGCAAGGGTTGATAGATGAACACTCAAAATATCATAACCCTCCTCATCACAATGGGGTGTCCACTATTCTTCATTGACAACAATGTCCATGGTTGCCAAGATTTCTGCCCAACCAGGAGCCTCGAATTCCTCATCTAGAAATATCATCGTTGTATAGGCTAGGTCTTTAACGGGTCTATCTCCTGGGGGAGTTCCTTCTTCTCTTGCTTTTAGGTGCTTTTCCTCTTCCTCTAGGACCTTGCACATCCACAAATGAGTATCTTCATGCATCCAGGATAGGTCAAGGGAACTTCCAGAATGCACATAGATTGAATCTTCTTTCACTTTGTGGATAGGATTCCACTGTAGGGGTGGTACATCTCTGAAGGTGTAATCCTTTGAATTGACCTTGGCGGTGACCCCTAAGTGTTGTAAGTACAAGGATTTGGTTCCCCAATCCTGTACTGTTTGCAGTTGTTGTAGGAAGGGTCTTCCTAGGATCATCTCGTAGACATTATTTTTTTCAAGGTCACATATAGAAAATGTGTGTCCAAACTCTACACCACAAGTGGTTAGAGTTATCCCTTCGAGCAATCCTAGAGGTCTTTCAAAATGATCTTCTACCATTTGAAGCTTCATTCTAGTTGATCTTAATGTGGGTTTGCCCCATTGCTTCCACAAGGAGGTGGTTGCAATAGAAACACTAGCACCTGAATCTGCGTATAACCCTGGTAAGTGATTGGAAGATAAGTATAACCTTCTTCACCATCGCTCATGTCTCCTATTTTATCAAGAGGTATCTTTGGAACTTTTTGCTTAGAGCCTACTTTTGGCATTTTGGAATCAAGTTCTAGAACCTGACCCTTCACATGATTCCATAGCTCAAGTTTTGCTTTGAGCAACTCTTCTACGATGAGATGATACTGAACCTTAGTGTTCTTCATGACGTCAGTGTTTCTTGGAACCAATGAGTCTTCATTTCTTACCATTATTGTGGGAGCTTTGATCTGAAGAGATTCAGATTCCCATGTGCCTATGAATTGTGGCAACTCTTGTAAAGAATTAGATTCAAAATCTAATCTCTCATCTTCTTATTGCTCTACTTGGTCCGCATAGATAGACAGAATGTCTTGGGGAAATTGATCATGAAGATCATCAATCTCAGGAATAGGAGGGGGATTACCCTTCTCCTTGGCCCATTTATCCTCGTGTATTTCCCACAAGAACTCTTGAGAGTATTGCTGAATTGGAAGAGGTGTTCCATCATCCACGGAATCGGGAACATAAGCTTTTTTTGGTGGTAAGCTTTCTCTTTCAACCATTGGTTGAGTCTGTGGAGGTAAAGAAGCTTGGGGCTTGTTTACCAGCTGCTCTAATCTCTCTAGTAAGCCCTGGAAATGCAAATCTGGTATGACAGAGTTTGTCGAATTGAACTTTTGACTAGTCTCCAGCATAGCTTGAGCTAGTTCTACCATTTTCATGCACATTTTTGTCCGCTCAATCTCTAAATCTGCTCTAGGGTAACTCTTGTCTAGGTTTGTGGCTATTGGCCCTTCTTGAAGTCGAGCCTGGTAGGCCTTGAACATCATGTCCAAGCCTTCTGGGGTTGGATGTACAAGAACAGACCCTGGTTGCGGTCTATTTACAATGAGTGGTGGGGTGGGATGAGGTGGTGTGGATGGAGTTTGGGCATGCGAGGGGCTTTGAGATGTAATGTCTTCTATTTTTGTTTTTGCATCCTTCAGGCTTTCTTCTAATTCAGATAACTTTCTTATGATTGCCCTTCTCTCTGGTATCCTTCCAAGTTCTTGTTTTCCTCTTACTTGGCTCTCCTGATTCACTCGACTTTGATTGATCAGTTGTTTTATCTTGGTTCAATGCTTGTGCCCTAGTGACTGCCTGTATAGGAGCCACATTACTACTACTTGAACTTGAATCCACCACTAAGACTACCACATTGATGGGTGTAACCTTGGGCGCACTAGAGGGATTCCTAGGACACTCTCTAGGGAGATGTTCTTTCCCGCACTCAAGACAAAAGCCTTGTATTGTGATGTTCTGTCCTTGTCCTGGAGTGATTGAGTGGGGAGATTCACGAATAAAATGGTTGCCCTAACATCTAAAACATGCTCATTAGGGGCTTGTGGTCTTACTTGTCTTGCTTGGGGCCTAGGGTTAAGATTCATGTACATGATACTAGAGTATTCTGGCTCCCAATTTTGTTCCATAGGTGGTGCCTCATATTGATATGAATAGGTCTCACTATGCTCTGGTGACTCAATGTAATAATCTTGTGGACCATCTTCATGGGAGTAGTTTGAACTATGAGCATGAGAGTCATTTTCTGAGACCAATGGGGTTACTGGCACCAATGCTCTATTAAGGTTCTCCTCTGCCACTGAATACTTAACTAGAACATTAGCAAGAGCTGGTGGTTCGTTTCCTAGGAATGGTTATGGCCTGTATGGTGCCTGATATTGCTGATGGTATTGAGGTTGATATTGTTGTTGTGGCCTATAATATGGCTATTGGTACTAGTTCTGATACCTACCCTGTTGGTAAGGTTGCTGATAATTTTGTTTGACAACCTGCCTATTGTATGGACAATCTTGAGCCGTATGATTTGTGTATTTCCTCTCAATGGTGCAATATAGAGCATTAGGGTTTCCTTGGGGTTGAGCCATCATCGGACAAACATTGGCCATGTGGTCTCCTCCACAATTGTAGCATCGCTTCAATGAGGTGACCCTTGGTGCTTGTCTATTTTGAACTCCTAGCTTCTTGGCAACTTGCTCAGCTATCTCATCTATCTCCGTGGAGGTTCTAGAAGTATGAGTAGTAGAACTCTCTGAATCCGTATAGAGTTTTGATAGTCCCAACTCCTCACCCAAATTGTCTTCTATGTCAATTCATATTCACACACACTCTTCTATGGATCTAGGCTCTTTCAAGTACACATGATCTTAATTTGGTGCTCAGTAAGCCATCTAAAAACAAGGCCACTTGTTTGGCTGCTGTGGGTAACTCTAGAGTAGGGCATTGTTCTAAGTACTGTCTGAAGCATCTTCCTGCAAGTCGCATAGTTTCTAGGGGTGTCTGCTTGAAGCTCTGGATCAAGGGTGATGTGTTATGCTTGATGCCACTCTTGGAAAATTCTACAATGAATTCTTCTAGCAGTTGCCCTATGTTCTGATAATTGCAACTGTTTAGGGGTTGGAACCAAGCTAAGGCAATGCCCTTGAGAGTCAAACGAAATGCTTTGAACTGTGTTAACAAGTCCTCAACCTATTCAGCTCTTAACACTTGTTTGAACTCGGCCACATGATCATAAGGATCTCCGAATCTGTCAAAATAGTTCTTCATTTCCTTGACCACTTGAGAGGGTATAAGGGTTCTTGAGTGCTCTAGGGGTCTGGGCAATGGGAAATCATGTTCATCTCTTTGACGCCTATGTGCTCTATGTCTCTCTCGTTCAACTCTTTCACCTTCAAATCTTGATCTCTCTCTACCTAGAGTGTTTTCAAAACTTACCTCGGGTCTCTCTCTGGCTCTTTCCCTCTAGGTTTCATGAGCCTTGGATGATCCTTCTTCTTGGAGACCATGGGAAACACTAGATCTTAGTGGAGGGAAAACTGGTTCACCTTGCCAAGTGTATGCATGCTTGTCATGATCTGTTACGAAGAACATTTTCTCTAATGTGTTATCTCAATAGACAACTTGGCTTGGTATCTCTGGATATTTGAACTCATAAATGGTGACTATTGGGCTAGGTTGATTTGGCTTGAATCTCCAAAAGGCTTCCTCCGTTTCTCTATTCACGAATAGTTCTATGCTTTTGTTGTCTTGAGGGATCCAATCAGGAGTGATTACTCTAGTCAAGACTGACTTACCTCTAGGAGTCCTGGGTTCTCATCCTAGGTCTCCTTGCTCTAGGTCTCCCAACTCATTCTCAGGGATGATATTTCCAAACTCATCTGTCCTGTCTGGTCAGCTGGTGACCACATACATGGTTCGTTCCTTATCAATGTATGACCCCTCTTCAAATTTGACCACTTGGTGTTCAAGTCCAAAGGGTTGATCTAGATTTTTGAGTTAGACCATTGATCATCTCAGGCCATCCTCATAGATGTGAGAACCTAATCGATTGGTCCAAATATATTCCAATTGTGTCTTATAGGGTCCTTTTGGTGTACAAATAAGCAATACTTGAGGTATGTGTGGGTCTCTCCATGCTAAAAGACATTTCTAAGTCACTTGTTTATGAACTTAGCACGTAGGGATAGCCACTAAGTTGTTGTGCCCACAACCTCACTGTGTGGTTGACACTGGCCTCAGATGATCTAATGCTTTGTCTATCCTTGCCTAAGTGTCTGCCAGATTTCAAGTTCATAAGCCTTGTCTTCTGGTCCCAAGGTTCTCTTGTATTGCTCAAAATCCCTTGGAACTCCTTGGTTTCCTAGTCCCACCTGAGGGTCAACTTCAAAATACTATATCTAGTAATCCATGTATTAGTTTTACCATAACCCATGGAAGTTTTGGTAGTACTCCCCACGAGCTTTCCAACGAACCCAAAATCACCACAAATGGATTTTGTATGAGAAAGTTATGCCAGTTCAGGGTTCTAGGGGTTAAAACAAGGAAATAGGATCTCTCGGAGAGTACCACAAAACAAGTGATACAATACCATGATACGATACCTCTGTTTTCCATGATACACGATACCACTATGGATGATACCACCTTAGACAATACGATACCACCAGGTGCACGATAGGATACCACAATAAGAGATGATACGATACTAAGTGCGCGATATGATACTAATCATGCAAGCGATACGATACTGCTCAAACAATGATACAATACCGTGACTGACACGATACTATACCAGGTTGTAGCTCAAGCTTTACTTGTCAATCCGTGGAGACGTGAGGACCGGTATGAAGACCACGAGCAAGTGAAGGCACAAGTGCGTGAGTGAAAGCACACAAACATGCACACACATACACACACACGCGCACAAAGTAAGATCAAAGAGAGGAACAATGGAAAGCTTAGATTGCAAAAGAGTTCTCTTGAAAAAGTTCTATTCTCTCACAAGCCAACCCCCAAAAATGAGCTCTCTAGCTCTTTTTATAGTTTTTTGACTAGTTTTGGCCCTGTCCAGACCTAGTGTCCGGCCTAGTTAAAAATTAGGTTCCAGGGCTTATTTGAGGGCTCCTAATACTTCTAATACTCCTCAAACTCGAGGACTCCTCGGCTTGAACAAAATGGAGTTACTAAAAATAGATAATGGTATTTACAATGATTTTTAGTGATGAAAATCACTATTTTTGTAGGGGATTCTTCTGAAAATTTGACATACACTTCTTGGAGCTCCCTACTTGCTCCCTTTCCTTGTGTGACCACCTTTTGATGTGCTTCCATGCTTTGTCCTTGACTTTGAGCTTCAACACTCCCCCCCCTCTCGAGTCTGTCGTCCCTGACAGACCCTTGTTGGAAGGGCTGTTCTATTTAGTGCTTTGAGAGGTGGTGTCCATCCGTTGTATGAGCTGGTTCCTTGGATTCCAACAAGAATGTGTCGTTGTGAGCTTTCAAAACTGCAAGTTGCTCAAAAGAGGTTGTCAAGAGTGATTTGGAGCAACTACTGGCTTCAATTTGCTTCCGAGATATGGATGTTGTTCCCATGACGTCTGCTAGCTCTTCCAAAGATGATGTTGAGAGCAGTCATGCCAACTACTCATAACCCATAATGAATGATGGGTAAGTGTGTTCGTGCCTGGGTTGAAAAAAGTATGTGCCTTGTGCACGGCCTTGTAATGTAGCCCTACGCATGCTTACTTGGAAAATGCATTGGAAGAAGTATGGTGCAAAAATTGCGGGTCTTGAGCTAAGTGCTCAAGGGTATGCTGACGAAGAGGTTTCCTAAACTATCATGGTTATGGTGTTTCCAGAGTAAAGATACTTACCATGGGGAAGGTTGATGGATGTTTGTCTCTTCGTGTTGTACACTATGCCTTTGGGATGGAACTTTGTTGATGAATGTCCATGTTGATTGTCCACTGATGAGATCTTTTGAGTGGTGGATCCCCTCTCCTCTTTTCAAAGCAACATTTGTCACTAACAATGTGCATTTCTGAGCTTGGGCTCATGCACATTCACTTCCCTATATTGACACTCAGAGGAATATTGGACACGTGCCGGTTTCTAAGAGATTACCATGCTGATTGACATAGACCATTCACCAGTGCTACTGTTCCATACTAGTTCAGGAAATACTGAGAATTGAATTGCTTTATATTCCTTGGCAAGCAACATCGGGTAACTACACCAAGCTGAGTTTCACATATTCTCTTTAGCTCACCATATGCAGGAGTCTTCTCCTCCAGAACTACCTTGTGCAGATATCTCCTTGGATGCTCTGGTACATGAAGTAGTTAAGCATCACTCAAGTTGCAGACCTTCAAGCTCTTCATTCCTATCATGGTAAGAGAAAATCATAGTTGTAGATGCCATGTTCATGCCAAGTGCTTGTCATCTACCAGATAAGGCAGCAATAATCTCACTGCCGGCCGAGACACACTTCTATCCAAATTGATAAATGCCTAGTAATCTACAGTTCCACCTTCAACTAAGCATGACTCATTCATGTTCCATAAGCCAAACCTGGGAACAAGCTCTCTCCCACTTTTTTTTTTTTTTTTGAGGAAAAGGATATCACCAAACAAGAACACAAAAGTTAGTATCAATAGAAATGTTTGACATATGTCACTGTGCTCTTGTGCATGGGATTCACAAGTGTGTCTATGCACGGCCGTGTAATGTGGCCCTATATTAATGCATACTTTGGAAATGCATGACCTGAATGGTGCAAAAGACAGGGTTGTGCAAGGAGCACATGGTTGTTGCTCGTTCGAGGCTTTCGATGTTATTTGCGGAGGTTGATGCCGAGCTTGGTGGAGGTATCCATTGAGTCTCGAACTGATGTAATCCTCCTTATTGAAGTCCATTTTAGAACATCATTTGGCACTGTAGAGGTCACTTCAGGCGTCTTCCTCTTTGGATGCTTTCTGAACTGTGGTATCCAGTGTGGTTGACGCTTTGGTTCGGTGGAGGCTACTTGCACTTTTGGCTTCCAAACCCATATCCTTTTTGCATGTCTTCCTACTAATGTTGAAGAGCTGATTTGATCTTCCTTTGGTCTCTGTACGTGGTTCTTACCCTTTTCTCTTTTTGGCTTCTTTGTTGAAACCTTTTGCATGTGGGAGAACAAAGGTTGTTGTGGATGTAGGAGCTTCTTAGGTACCCACATCTGTAATTGCCCTTGTTGAGCTGCAGCTAACTTCTTAGGCACCCAAACTTGTTGGATACCTTGTGATTGAGCTCGTCTGAGCTGCTTCCTTCGCCTTCTGGCCTGGTTGGTGTGCATGGATGGGATTTGTGGGGGCAAGGCTGGTGGTTGCTCTCCTTTGCATACCCATATCTGCTTCATGCTCGGAACTTCTTTTTTATCGAATGGTGTCTTTCTATTTGATGTAGCAGTTGTCGTGAACGGTTGTGTTTGCTTGTGTGGTGGACTCACTACTGTGGCTACTTGATTCTTTGGAGAAGAAGAAAGATCCACCCGCCTTCGAACCTGGTCTTCCACGATTGACTCCTTCTGCATCATAGAGCATTTGACACATACAACATCTTCTTTCATATGATTAGTCTTGGAAGAACTAAGAGAGTGTGTGGTGCCATGATTTAGGAGCATGCAGTTCTCTAATTCTAATGTAATGCATTGTTCATGTACCCAAACTTGAAGAATTTGACTTCTTAGGTTTAAGTTAACTGCATGGTCATAGATCCAATCTTGACCCAAGACAAGTGGTTCTGTAAGGTTCTCATCTTGACATACTAGCGCTTTGACTCTCATTGGAACATCTTGAAGGTAGATGGGAAGTTCCACCTCGCCCAAACAAGGGGTTTCCACACCTCCCAATCCTATGAGATAAGCTTCTATAGGATTGATGTTCAACCCCAAGTCTTGGCAGTAGGAAAGTCTAACTGCACTACTTGTTGCACCTGAGTCAATCAATGCTTTCACCGTCCTTGCACCCTTCCCTTGTCCTATCTCTATGGTCACAAAGGGTCTTCGGTCAATGACCTGAGAAGTCGCTATGCCTGACTTTTGACACGTATCCATATGATATTTTGGGGCTTTTGAGTTGACTTCTAGGCCTAATCGCCTTAACTTATTTCGCCTAATACGCTCTCTGGCCTCTACCTGTGCTTCTTCTCTCACTCTTAACTCTTCATCTTTTCGCTTCTTAGCAGTGTTGCGTCTCATTAGCATATCCTCAGTAAGAGGTTCTTGATATAGCTTGACTCTACAGCCACTAATATAGTTTGGCAAGATATCTCCTTCTAGAGTGGCCAACTGAACTGCACCACTAGTGGAAATTCTATTAATGATCATGGGTCCGTATCCTCTTTTTTCCAACTTACGGGCATGTTGTTTTAGTGTGTATACCAACACTAGATCTCCCTCTTTCAATCCCTTATCCTTGATGTGTGCATCAAAGTATGCCTTTTGCCTCTTCTTTGCAGCGTAGATGCCTGCTGCCGCTCGTAGCCTCGTCTCACCCAAGCGTTCGAGATCAAAGATCCTAGAGGACAATTCATGCCCATTCCACTCATACTCTTGTGCTACTTTTAAGGCAGGGATTAAGAAATCTAATGGTAGCATAGCGTTCTGTCCGAAGACCATTTGAAATGGGGTGGCGTTGAGTACCGTTTTGTAGGCAACTCGATAAGCCCAAACAGCATGATGAAGTTGTTTGTCCCAATCAGAGCGTTTATTATTTACCAGTTTAGTCAATACGTTACAGAGGATCTTATTGGTACTCTCGGCTTGTCCGTTGGCTTGTGGGTGATAGGGGGCAGATTTCTTATGTATCACCAAGAATTCTTGGAGAAGATTTTCAATGACTTCATTCAAGAAGTGTGTGCCTCTATCGCTCACCAACTCTATTGGTAGTTGTGTACTTGAGCCACGAAGACTCAAGGACTTGTGCCAATGAGACTATACCTCAATTGCCACACAAGTGCATATAGTGGGATCTTTAACACACATTTAAATATCAATCCTAAGGAGCGACTAACCAAGTGTATGAAGACGTGTGCACACGTGATGGATAATGAAGTGGTTTCGCTAGCATGCACGAGAAAAGACTACTACCTCTCACACCTACTGAAATACTGAAAGTGTTGCCGCAAGCCTCTTTTCAGCAGTTTTGGTATTTTGAGGTTTTCTCCCAGCCCAGAACTCCGAACATAGGCAATAGGGTACTCGTTTCGAAGCTCTCGACGAGACGCATCCAATGGTGGTGGTTTCACTCAATTCTGACCACTCTGCTTCAAGTTATGGCAAAAACAGTGAATTACGGGAGTCACAAACACCCGCGCCACAGCTTCTCGTAGCTTACACACGCACTACAGCAGCTCAAAACAAAGGGGAAGGGGTAAACAACAGTCCTACACATGCATTTCAAGCATCACACACACATACAAGAGCAAAATGGAGATCAAAATCAGCAAGAAAGAGGCAAACTCGAAAATTCAGAAGTGCTCCTTCTTCACAATGACAAAAAGTTCTTTACAAAGAGTCACTTTTGACTTATATAATAGTGCCCTAAGTTTGGTCCTTTCACACAAGAGACCGGCACTTTATTCACTAAAAGACTAATTTCCTACTATTGTACATGGGTAAATCACTAATCTTCTGTGGGGATGCATCTAGAGGACTCCTCTAGTGCATTTACAACGAAAAATATATACAAAAGTGGTTATGATACAAAAGTTGCGTGTCCAAATCGGAAAAATTTTGGGCCCCGTCTTTTTCTCTGCTTTGTGCGCTCTTTATCTCTGCAACACTCTCCCCCTCTTCGTCTCTGTCGTCCCTTGACAGACTTTGCTTCGCGAACGCGTCCCGTGGTTAGTGTTGCCTGATTCTTGATCTTGCATTACGTTTTAGAGGCGCTTAGCTTTTCTCCTCACGCTCACCTTGGTTGCACTGTCTTAGACTTTGATTTTCTTCTTCTTCTCTTTTTGCTTGATTGTCCCTCTACACGTCCCTCCTCCTGAACTCTGTCGTCCTCGACAGGCTTTCTGAGGCGACGTGTGTATGTTTGAATGGCGGTTTGCTCTCGTTGGTTCAGCAGATTTGCATGACATAACATGAATTCTTTCCATTGCTTTGACTTTACTCCGTCTTCTGGCGCCTGTCTATGATCAGCAAAGAAACTTGTTTCGTAGGCCACCAGCCTTGCATTCAAATTGGAAGTCATTTTAATTAAAAATTCTGAATCCATTTCAAAGAAGCCTGTAAAGAATGCTTCTTCGAAAGTTTGCATATATGTCGATGGCAAAAACATGAGGCGAGAATAATATGCCATAATGGTGAGTCGGCTCGGAATGGTTGATAAATAAAAAATAAGAGCCTCAGACCCTTGCGTGATGCCGATGAAATTCAAGAATGTATATTTAGCATGCTGGAACACCTTCAACACTGTAATGAGCATGCTGAATATTTTGTTGGTCATCTTGACGGCTAAGTCCGGAACTGTAGCATACCTTGCAATCCAAAATTCCATTGTCTTCACCATATATTCTTCTATAGGTAAGTAATTATGTGGCGGACTAGGTAGTAACGGATAGTTAAGCCACTGATTATGATATTGCCTTGACGCTGTCCTTCCCAAAATTGCGTCCAAGAGCGTCTGCGGGGTACAGGACAAAAAGATGGGTTTACCTGAAGTGCATATGGTGATGCTTCCCACTGTACCTGCAATGTTGGATTCTTCTCCAAAATTTTTCTTTGCCATATCGGATCCGCCTTCTCAAATTCCTCTTGAGTATAATTGAAAGTGTCATGCTGGAATTGAAGATTGTGGTCCGGATCTTTGTTCGTTGCAGACTTTATATACATCCGCGTCTGTTCTTTAAGTAGACCATATGGTACATTGAATGGCTTCAAAATTTGATCTAATTGTTTGTTTTCTATTCGAGCTTCTTTCATTATCTGTATAATTTGATCTTCAAAATCAGCAGTGAGCTGGGACACCAGTAGTGCCCTTTCTGGTCTACTCAGTTCTGCAATTTCTCGTGTGTTAGGTTCTAATGGAACCTCCTTTTCCGCCCTTATTGGTGAATGATACAAGGGGGGAGAGAGAGGACGTACCTCTTCCTCCACAGTAGCCGTGGTCTCTGGTGGAACTACTGGTGTCCCCTGCTTTCCTGTTAGCTCTATCTGCTCCTGAAGCTGTTTGATGAGTTCCTCTTTATTCATAAGTTCTTCTTCAACCTTTGTAATCTTTTCTTGATGTTTGATTAATTCCTATGCAACTATGTTCATGTGATCTGTGTCTTCTTTGCACTGTCGGAAATAATCTTTCTCTGCTTTTTTCCATTTCTTGCGTAGAGCTGCAGTGTCATTCATATATCTTTGTTCCCATTCTGCAATTGTCTCTTGCTCCTGTTTGAGCTGATCTGCCATCTTGGTCAACTTTTCTTCCATGTCTTTTATATCCTCGTTTGATTTGTCAGTATCTGTCCGTGGTTGATCACTGAGGAGAGCTGTCATGAGCTCCTTGTTCCTGTCCCTTAAGTGGTCTGCTTCCTCCATACTCACCTTGAGCTGAGATTCGAGTACCTTACTACGAGCGTGGATCCTTGTTTTCTCTTTTTCGGTCATGTCTAGTTTCTTCGTGAGCTCCAAAACTTGTTCTTTGAGTTTGGCATTTTCCGTTTCTAATATTCTGTATTGTGTTTTGGTCGTTTTTATCTCCTCGTGTTTCTTTAGAACTTGAGCTTCTGCTTTTGATAATTTTTTAGCCAGATTCATACCTTCTTTTCGAAGCTCCTCCTTTTCGAGCATGGCTTGGTCGTAATCTTCATCAGCATCAAGCATCAATTGTTGAGTGTCTAGCGTAGTGCGAATCATATCCTGCACCACAGGCTTGAGCTGAGCTATATCAACATTCAGCCATGTCTTTGGTATGTCTGGGGTTTCTCCTGTATGTACATCTTGTCCCCTTGCAACGTGGATCATTTCATTATGTGGTTGTCGGACCTGTAGTTGTACTTGCAATTCTGCGTCATCTTCCACCACCTTACGAACCTTCGTGGCACTCCCTTGAAATACATCCATTGGGGACGGTTTTGCCACAACCCTTAGTGGGGTGAAGGGTTCTCCGTCTTCTTGTCCTTCTTCCTGAGGCTTATCCTCTGATATCATTAAATGCTCCTCAACATCAGATTTGCCCTCCTTGTTGTGGGTGGTGGAGGCATCTTTCGGTTGAATGGGGTGTTGCCTTTCTTCTTCTGCGTGCTTTTTGGTGGTACTTTGGTCTACCAGTGGTGATTGAGCTTTTTCCTTGTGGCCTGCTTGGTCTTCACCATAGTCTACTTCATTTAATTCGGCCCACTGGCCATCATCCTTCGATTCACTTTGAATATCTACATCCAATAATGATGTATTTTGCTTCTCTTGGCCATCGGATCCAGAACTAGAGTTGTCTAGCCCAATTTCCCGATATCTATGTACCTTAGTAAGTTTGCCTTTTGGTTCCTTAGCTTTTGCGGACTGTTGATAATGATGACCCTGCACCGGCAGATTAATTTGTCCTTCCGTATATTTGTGAGTGTCCTCCAGTGCTTGAGTTAATTCTTCTTCCGTGATCTTTTTATTCCCTTGAGGGGTGGTTGTAGGAAGTACATGTACTCTCTTTGTTTTCGGTACTCTCTCTTCTACTTGTTGGACTTCTCGAGGTCGTTTTGTGCCTCTCATTGTGCCTCTCATTTGGGGTTGAGAGCTTGTTTCTGCCTCTTCTACTCGTTTGCTCCCTTTCTTCTGTTTCGGTACAGTAGCTGCTTTGACAAATTGAGCCAACTCCATTGAAGATGGCATTTCTTGTAAGAACTCTCGCATGCCCAATGCGTGGTAAATCATAATTGTTAGGGCAGTGGTCCCATTGAGGAATTTCTTATTTTCCCATTTCTTCTTCGCCTCGAACAATCTTTCTTGCACATAGGGTGTAAGGTTTACTTGGTTGCCGATCTGTTTGATTGCATGCGATAATAATTGAACAATGATTTTTTGAGGGGCCGTGTATCTGTTCATACTCGGGAAGCAGAAGTGTTGGTGAATCAATCTAACTTCTTCTTCGATGTCCACCCTATTGATGTCGACGAAAGTTCTTGTTTTTGCTCCACGACTATCTTCCTTGACCGTGTTGACACCATCCTTTTCCCATCCAAATGCTTCTTTGATTAAGTCGTGGGCAAATTGAATGACCACCCATTCTCCATTCTTATCCATCACATTGGCTTCTGGTACCAATGGATCATGTAGTGCTGGTCGTAGAGTGTTCATGACTTGTGTACAGCGTTGGAAATCCGGTTTATAGATAGGTAGCTCAAAATACTTATGAATTCCTGCTTTCTTCATGATGTCGATTGTGGATGGCAGTCCATGTAAAACTTTGAAGTCCTGGGACATGATCGGAAAGTGATGCTCTGTGTCCATGATCTTTATGTTGGCCAAGAAGAGATATTCCTCAACTGGCTGCTCATCTCTGAACCAATGCCCTTTGGCTTTCGTAAGACATTGGGGAGGAAATTCTTGGACCTCCTCTTGGATTGTAGCTTCAGAGTCTTCAGAAGCCATTTGCACTTACAAGGAAAAGTGCATTAGCTCGAAAGTCCTTTATGAGACCATGCAGTGTATTGTTGTGATTATGGTCGCTCGTCACTCCGTTCCCCATTATTGCAAGAGTGGGATTTCTTACCGCCTCTTTTTATATTTTTTTTTCCTGAAAGAAGACAATCCTTAGTATAGCCGAAGCACATTTTATGTACATAGTATGTCCATTCCTATCAGGTTAAAGCTAAGATCTAGTCTCACTTGGAGATCGTGCACCACTAGTTTGATAAGGCACATCCTGTGCCGAATGCTTGGCCTTGTAGTGCGGCCCTATCATGCTTACTTGAGTGCATCAGACACTACATGAGTGCAATTGGGTGCTTTATCTCCTCGATCATCCGCTCCTCGTGGTAGCTTTGGTTTCCAGATCCATTTTGAGAACACTGAGAGAGGTCGCTGGGTTTTCTCGATTCGTGTAGCTGCTCGTGTTCCATTTGCTTTATCCATTGTCCGAGTGAATCTGGCATTGCTTTGCGATTTTCTCTCATGACTCTTATGTGTTGATGATTTTTGCCTTGTCTGATGTGGTATTTCCTCCTTTGTCCTTACATTCTGTTTAGCTGCTTGTATGACCTTTTTGGGAATCCATATCTGATGTCGCCATCTTTGAGCTTCAAGCAAGGGCTTGGCAATCCATACTAGCACTGGTTCTTTTCGTCTGTAGTTCTTTGCAGCGGGTTTGGTGATGCCTGTTTCCTTCTTCAGAGCGCTTGTGGACGTTTCTTGACCCTGTATTTGATCCTTGCGTACCCACATATATTTGGGTGGTTCTTGATTCGAGTATCTGTTTATTGGTTTCCAATAGTGCGATCTTTGGATGTTTTGAGCCTGTTTAGGAGGACGCGTCCCCTCAATGATTGACTTTTCCACAATTGCATTGGATAACTTCGACTCTATAGTGGATGTCGCTAAGTTTGAAGTTTCAGCTTCTATGCATTTGCTTCCTGAGAGGTAAGCAAACTTGATACTTTCTTCTGTCATTTTTTGAATTTCCTCCGATCTTGGTATTAACATGGTTTGGTTACATGGTTTCTCTTCAAGTAGGCTGAAAATCTCTTTATGCCCTATCGTAGCTGAAATATATCCTTGAGCTAGATGGATACACGCCTCTGTCTCAATGATCCAGTCGTGTCCTAGAATGAAGTCTTCTATCAAATCGTCATCCTCACATACTAGGACTCTTTGTTCCATGGAGGATTTTCCTAGGTGGAGGGATACATTCGTGGTTCCAATACATTCTATGGTGTGACCTCCAATTCCTATTAATTGGGCTTTTGTGGGATTCAATTCTAATTACAGCTCGTCTGTTATTCTCTTTCGCATGCAGCTAAGGCCTGCTCCTGAGTCTATCAATGCATCTATCAATTTATACTCTGTCTTGCCAATCCCTAGGTTTAGGTAAGGTTGCGTTTTACACATACCCGTTGAATCCTGATTTTTGACCTGATAGTTTGCCATAGGGATGGGCTCTTCTCCTAGGAGATAGCGTTTATCTCTTTGCCTGATCCACTCTTTCCGTTTCCTAATGCGTTCTAGTGCTTCCTGTCTAGCTTCCTCTCTAATTCGCTCTTCTTCCTTTTTTCTATTTTGAGCACCTAATAACCGCGCTAACATTTGATCAGTTAATGGTTCCATGAATCGTCTTACTCTGCATCCACTGATGTAGTTGGGAAGAATGTCTCCGTCTAGTGTAGCGAGATTGACTGCACCACTAGTAGAGATTCGATTTATAATCAAGGGTCCATGTAGCTCAATGATGAGTAGCACCTCCTTTAATGTCAATCCGGGAAGACGTGAGGATGGTATGAAGACCTCGAGCAAGTGGCGGCACAAGTGCGTGAGTGAGAAGCACACAAGCATGCACACACATACACACACACGCGCACACAAGGCAAGACAAAGGGTGAGAATCAATGGAGCTTTTAGATTACTTTCAAAATGCTCTTACAGGTTCGTTTCAATTACAATCTAACCTCCAAAATGAGCTCTCTAGCTCTTTTTATAGTTTTTGACTAGCTTTTGGCCCTGTCCAGACCTAGTGTCCGGCCTAGTTAAAAATTAGGTTCCAGGGCTTATTTGAGGGCTCAAACGAAGTCTAAAAATTATGAAAATTGGTACGATGGTACTTCTAATACTCCTCAAGCTCGAGGACTCCTCGGCTTGCACAAAATGGAGTCTAATCTACCAAAAACGGGATTTACAATGTTTGTGTAGTGATTAAAATCACTTGAGTTGTACATAATCTAAGGGAAAAAATGATCTGGCCTTGTTGCCGTATTGTGCATGATTCCTCTGTTGCTTTGTGTGCCAACACTCCCCCCTTCCTAGCGTCTGTCGCCCCTGACAGACCTTTGTTCGCGCGGGTGGTCGATGTAATATTGGATGACATTGGTGGCCAGTTCATGTTCTCCTATCCTTAAGCCTCTTGCTAGATCGGCTTCCAATGCCTCCCAATTTATTGCACCGGGGGTTTCTGGTTGCGGGGTGGTGTAGTACTCTGAATACATTGCTTGTTCACAAGCAAACAGTTGAAGCAGATGTGTCGGCTTTGGTGCGAAAATCTCCGAGTGGTACTCCCAGAAACCTGATCTGAACATTTCTTCGAAGGTCTGTTTGTAGCAGGCGGGAAGGTATTTGATGCGTGCATGCCAAGCGTAAGCCACACGGATACTGGGGGTGGTGCTCATGTCATACACCAAGTCATAATTTCCATTGCTAAACCCCGGAAGGCGTACCTGTGGTGCGGCTGCATTTCTAAAGGTCTTCAGCACTACTTGCATCATATCTAAGATTTTAAGCATCATTTGCGCTGCCACATCTTGCATGGGCTTCAAGCGCGGCATCCAGTGGCGAATGGTCCCCATCATATATGCTACCGATGGTGGTCCTTGTGGTGGCGTGATGTACGGGTAGTTCAACCATTCCTTGCATTGCGCATTGTTCTGTACCTTGATATTAAATGCCTTCCACGACCTGCGGCGGGGGACTGGACCGTAGCATGGGTTGTACAGGAGGTGCAACGGCGCGTTGTTCCATGTGCGTAGCATTTCTGGATAGGTCTCTAAAAGTTTCTGACGCCATGTTGGTTGACGAATCTTGCCTTTTCGCACCTCTGGAGGAAGGTCTTCGGGTTGAAATTGGGTCGCAAAAGTAGGAATCTGACCCGTGACTCTTTGTATTTCTGCATTATAATCAGCCAAGATAATATAATATGGCCTGTACTGGAGTTCCGATGAGAGAATCAGGCATCTCGATGACAAGTTCTTGAAGTAAGCTGATTGTAACACAGTCTCCTCTATGACCCTCATGGCCTGATTTTGCACTACGGTGCGCTCTTCATGCGAGGTCCCTATTTCCTCCACTTGTCGTAACCATGGCGGCCGTGGTGCCTCGAACGTGTCCTGCGCTTCTTCTGTTTGTTGGCCTCCTGGGAATGGTTGCGGATCATATTCTTCATCAAACGTTTGTTCCACAGGAATTTGCACAACTTCTTCGTCCGTGGGAGCCTCCGGAGGGGAAGATGGCCTCTCATATTGTAGTAGGCGTGTTTGCAATTCAGTTACCTGTTTCTGGAGATCTTTTATGGCCTCAACGTCGGGGAGAAGCGAAGCCGCAGAGGGGGTGGTTGGAGGGGCAGCTGTTGGGCCTTGTTGGTGTTCCTGCTTCAGTTGTCCTAGCTCCTCCGATAGCTTATCATGTGCTTCGAGCAGCATGGCATAATCTTCCAATATAATCTTGATATTATCGGGGGTCACTGCTTGAAACTTGGATGGGCTGATGGGTGCCCCCGGTGTGCTCTCAATAGCTGCCTCCAGGTTCTCTTGATTTTGTATTTGCAGACGTCTGTTCTCTTCCTGAGCAGCCGCAAGATGGCGTTTAAGTAGCGCCATATTTCGCTGAAGTTTTGAGTTGCGTTCCAGCTGTGTTCGTAGGTGACCTTCTACCACCTGCACTGCTTCCTGATCTACGTTCTGTAGCTGTACCTCCAATATATTATGGGCGTCTTGGAGGGTTTGGAACTGTGTGTGGAGGCGAGCGTTCTCCTCTTCTAGTACCGCAAGGCGGAGCTGTAGTGTCGCTGAGTGCTCTTGCAGGCGTGCGTTTTGTTGTTGGAGCTGAATGTAATCTGTTCTTAAATTTGATATACAAGCCAACATGGTGTCCAATGCATTACCTATAGATGAGTGGGGGGTGTTTACCGTGGAAGATGCATGGGAAGGGAATTGGGGAAGGGAGACAGTGAATGATGTGTCTACGAAAGTTGTGTGTGTGGGTGAAATTGGTGGAGGGGGAATGGGAGGAGGTGAAACCGTGGGTGGAGGTGCCGTGGGTGGTGAAATGTCCATCCCTTCAGGAGTGGGTGTTAGTGTGGGGCCTGCCATATACACTGGTATGGTAGGTGGTGTGTGTGTGGAAGTGGTGAATAGATGTGAAGTGGGGTGGGGAGCTGAAAAGACAGGGAATGGTTGAGGGCCTGGTTGAAAAGCCCTAGCAAAGATGTCCTGGAGGGATTGTAGAAATGGAGAAAGGGATATCGGGGGTTGGGGTCGTAAATTTGAGAAGGGTGGAAAGGGTTGCGTGGTAGTAGGGAAGCCCATGAATGTGGATCTGGGGTCAGGGTGGCCCGTGGCTGAAGGCATTGGGGATGGTTGTCCTAGGGCAGGCTCGGGAAGGGTTTCAGTGGGTTGTGTAGTGATGGGGTTTGCGTCAAAGATCGGGTTATCAGTGGTAGAGAATAGGGTGGCACTAGAGATGGGAGTACGAAAGATGAAGGTTTGGTCAGTGGGTTGAGTGGTCGATGGGATTTCCACTGTCTCTGTTCTAGGAGGTGATGGTGGGGGAGTAGGTGGTAGTGGTTCGGTGGACTCCTCATGGGTGGCGGGGTGCTGTTGACTAGCTGTTTGGGAGGTTGGTGTAGTAGTTGGTTCTTCTGCAACTGTAACGGGAATTTGGATATTTTTACCTGAGCGAGGTCGTGTCTGGAACCTTTGTGGGTCATATTGAACTGAAGGCCTCTGAATGGCAGTGCGCACAGCTTCTACAACTCCATATGTTTCTGCCATCAATAAGAGACCTTCCCTGTACTCTGAGTCAACTCCCGCTTCTTCCAACAACTGAGTCATAAGTACTCTGCTGCTCTGTTCAGTGAGTAACTGCTGCGATCGCACTCTTTCCATAATTTGATACAGCCTTCGGAGTTCTGCTGTATATGCTGGGGCTTCAGTGGTCTCTTCTTCATACGCTTCTTCTTCTTCCGGGTGTCCGTGTTGTTGACTTTGCTGAGCGTCACTCCAATGGACATGTCTACCGTCTGTAGACTTTCTTCTTCTTCGTGAGGATGTGCCATGCTCCTCTGCCTCTGAATAAAACTCCACATCAGAGAATTGTGTGCTTTGTAGGAATGCTTCGAAATCCTGGGGGTCCAGTCCTTCAGCGTCTCCAGTGGCAGCAAATTCGAATTCAGGTGTAACAGGAGGAGCCGATGGGGTAGGTTGTGTCGTAGTGTCAGATTCCGACCTGGGTATCCTAATGGTAAAGGGAGGTACAGTGCCCTCTCTTAATGGTGATGCCTCAGGAGTAGTCAGGACTTCCCGTGTCTGGACGCAAGGGATCGCGCCCCTCATGCGCTTGGACTGATGTGTGGATGTCTTGAGCCTTTTAAACATTTGTAATTGTGCCCAAGTTAAGGCACGCTCAATGGGGACATCATATGCCAAGCATCGGTAAATGATGCGTGTGAGTGCACAGCATCCGTTCACCACTAATTTCCTAGAAGCCCGTTTGTTTGCTTCATACAACTGATCTATAATCCACACTGGTAGCTTAATAGGTAACGCACCTGCTTCCGCCAAGTAGAGAGCAAACCAGATCTTCTTGTGTGGTTGCGTGAATCGGTCTTGACCGGGGAAGGCGAAATGTTGCATGCACATGCGGAGAGGGATGGACACATTTGGGGTGAGTGCTGCCATGTCTTTCAGCTTCACTAGTTTCCTGTCCTTCATGTTGGTGGGAACGAGAGCATCCTTTTCTGAGGGCACATGCGTGCCATGCATATTTAAAGCGTCGCTTACCAACTCCACAGTAAGTTCAAACCTCTTCAACTCGTTGTTGCCCAGCAATGAGGGGAGAACAATTGAGCCGGGTTGGTCCTTATCTTCATTAGCTTGTAATGTGGAGACCAAATAGTAACATCGGAGGAGATCGGGTTTAGGTAGTGGGGCTTCAAAATATTCCGCCAACCCTGCTCGTTGCCATATGGTCTGGAGATCTTCGGTGTTCTGTAAAGTCTCGAACTCTTTGGAGAAAAATTGGAATCTCACCCATGATCTGTCATACTCGCATTTAGACTCCCAGATATACTTGGCCTCACCTAATGGACCGGGCATGCCATTGAACCAATGAGAATTCGCATGAACTCTTTCCGTGATTCCTGTAGGTGGGTCTGGCACCGGGAGTTGCAGGAGGTGTTGCATCTCCACTGGTCGTTCAGTCGGGGGCACATCCACGGTTAGGCTATCCACATCAATTCCTGCAGTAAGTATCCCTACTTGTGAGCCCGAACCTGTCGCTTCTGCCATTTTACTGCTTGCCTTCTGACTCTGTGAGAATATAGAAGCATGTGTTAACATCGTAATGGACAGAATAAATCCGTTGCTGTCCCCGTTACAACATTAACATGAGGCAGATGATGAGTTAGTGGTTAGTAAGTGTACGAAGACAGTGAGTGTAGTTAACGTTTGTGTATTCCTAGGAGACTAATGCCGTTAGTAAGTGGGGTGAATTTACAATTTGGGGTCGGGGGGTTTATTACAGGTCTTAGACTGCCAAATGCAGTGGATGGGTTTTGCTTTCGGTTTCGTAGAGACTCTAGAGAGCTGTGTCGGTGTCGCTGTTTGGGAATGGGGCCTTTTAGGGACCCACTTATAAGTGATTACATGCATGCTCATGGGTCTTGGTGTGTTCCTAAGTGTTGAGCACGAGGGAATACTGGTTGTACTTGTAGATGGGTTATGCTGCATAGGTTGTGGCCTTGGCGTAACTACTTGTGCCCACAAGCAAGCCTTAGGCACCCAAATTTGTCTAGATTGTGAGCTTGCCTTCATCGACTTCTTGGGCACCCAAATAGATTTTACTTTAGCAGAAGAATTTCTGAAAGACTTCTTATTAGCGTCGTGTTGTTGGTTACTAATAAGAGGCTTTGCCCGTGTAGTTGACGGTGGTGCAACCGGTCGTTCGCCTTTCCGCACCCACACCTGGTTTATTTTCTGGGGCATTCTGCTGCGCCAGTACTTTTGATCTCGGACATAGGTAGTACTCTGCTTCTTCTGCTTGTGATCCGCCTTTGGTTGCTGCCTCCTTCTGGCCTTTGGAAAAGAAGGAGTTCCGTTGCATCCCTGACTCCTTTTTTGCAAATATCATTCCTCTGCAACACAGGGTTTTGAACAAGAACAGCATGGTCATCTTTATGTGTACCCCTGGAAGGACCAGGAGTCTGTGCCTTTCCTAGTTCCTTGAGTGCTCCATTGTCTAATTCTACTGTAACTCGACTATGATTGACCCAAACCTGGAGAAGTCCACTTCTTAGGTTTAGATTAACTGCTTGGTCATAGATCCAATCCTGACCCAAGACGAGAGGTTCAGTGAGATCCTCATCTTGACACACTAGTACTTTAACGGTCATTGCCTCATCGTGAATGTAGAGGGGAAGTTCCACCTCGCCCATGCAAGGGGTTTCCACGCCTCCCAATCCTATGAGATATGCTTCCACAGGATGGACAGTTAAGTGTAACTCTTGACAGTAAGACAACTTAACAGCGCTAGTGGCAGCACCTGAGTCAATCAAGGCTCTTACGGTCCTTGCACTCTTTCCTTGTCCTATATCTATGGTTATGAAAGGACGTCTATCAATTATTCTATTCGAGCTTGTTCCTGCAACTTCACACATGGCCATGGGATATCCTTGATCTGCATGGTCAACTGTTCTGGTTTGATCTCGGCCTTGTCTTCGTAACTTCATCCTTCGGATGCGTTCTAAAGCTTCTGCTTGAGCCTCTTCTCTAATTCTCTTTTCTTCCTCTTTGCGTTTCTTAGCAGTGTTGAGTCGACTGAGCATTTCCTCCGTGAGGGGTTCCTGATACAACTTGACTCTGCAACCGCTAATATAATTTGGGAGAACATCGCCCTCTAATGTGGCCAATTGTACTGCTCCGCTCGTGGAGATCCTATTGATGATCATAGGTCCGTAGCCTCTCTTTTCCAGCTTCCTCGCGTGTTGTTTTAGTGTATAGACTAAGACTAGATCTCCTGCCCTCAAGCCTTTATCCTTCACGTGGGCATCAAAATATGCCTTCTGTCTCTTCTTGGCTGCATATATTCCTGCAGCGGCTCTCAGTCTTGTTTCCCCTAATCGTTCAAGGTCAAAGATCCTAGAGGAGAGCTCATGACCTGTCCATTCGTGCTCTTGTGCTACTTTCAATGTAGGGATCAAGAAGTCCAAGGGTAACACAGCGTTTTGACCGAATACCATCTGAAAGGGGGTGGCTTGGAGTACCGTTTTGTACGCAACTCGGTATGCCCAAACAGCATGGTGTAGCTGTTTGTCCCAGTCAGAGCGTTTAGTGTTCACTAATTTCGTCAGTACATTGCATAAAATCTTATTAGTGCTCTCAGCTTGTCCATTAGCTTGAGGGTGATAAGGGGTAGACTTCTTGTGTATTACCAAGAATTCTTGGAGTAGATTCTCAATCACTTCGTTCAAGAAATGAGTGCCTCTATCACTTACAAGCTCTATAGGTAGCCCGTATCTCGTGAATACATTCTCAAACAAGAATTTGGCAGTTGTTTGAGCATCGTTCTTTGTCGTAGCCTTTACCTCTACCCACTTGGTGAGATAATCTGTTGCCACAATGATGTATTCCGCATGAGAACCTTTAGCTGGGGGATTAATAGGACCTACGAAGTCTATTCCCCACTTAGAGAATGCACGTCCACCCATCATAGGTTTCAGTGGCATCTCATCTTTGCGTATAGGATACTGAGTCCTTTGACAGACATCACACCGTTTCACATAGGTATGTGCATCCATGTGAAGTGTAGGCCACCAGAAGCCCGCAAATAATATTGCCTTGATTACCCGATCTGGTCCAAAGTGTCCTCCTGCTACACCTTGGTGAGCAGTTTCCAAGATCTTAAGATATTCACTCTCATGGACACACAGTCTCAGGTAACCATCCTTACCGCGTTTGTATAGATTATCACCAATGAGTGAGTAATCCAAGGCTTCTTGTTCTAAACTCCTTTTCCTAGCCAGAGTCATGTCTGGAGGGAATGTGTTTGTCCTCAGGAATGATACTAGTGGTTCGCTCCAATCTGGCACAATGGATACTTGATAAAGAGTGGCATGTTCCACTGGTGGTTTAGTGCAACAGATTGGGCATTCCTTGCACAACTTTTGGACATCCGCTTCCATAGTTGGCCAATGCACTCCGAATCTCTGTAGAGTCTGTAAAGTTCGTTGCTTTGAATGGTGTTGCTCTAACGCACCTACATGTGCTAATTGCAACCATTTAGCGTACTCATCCTCTTCTACGCAACAAGCCAAGATCCCTTGATCTGTGTGCTTGTACATGCTTCCTGCCATGATATGGTACTTTTGGGCTTTTACGATCTCTCTATTCCGTGTGTTCACCACTGGATGATTAGGTCCGTATGTCAATACTGGTACTAGTGGCTTGGCCCACTGCGGCACCACTTCCAAATTAAACAAGTAAGCATCAGGAAGGTCATCTGACACTCCTTGTGGGGCTTCTCCCGATGTGAGCCTAGAGAGATGATCTGCTCTCAAGTGAGTCCTACCTTTTCTTACCACGACCTCAAAGTCATATTCCATTAGCAAGAGAAACCATCTCACTAATCTTCCTGTATTGCATGGCTTGTTTACGAGATATAATAATGCCTGATGATCAGTAAAAAATTTAAACTTATTTGCAAGCAAATAGTGTCTAAATTTCTTGACTGCATATACCATGCCTAATCCTTCGCGCTCTGTAGTGGTGTAATTCCGTTCAGCCGCATTCAATTGTCTACTGGCATAGGCAATTGGAAGATCCATATTACCTTCACCAGTAGGTTGTGCAAGCACACATCCAATGGCATAATTGGATGCATCCACATGAACATGGAATGGCTTATTCCAATCTGGTGTGGTCAAGATTGGTGCTGAACATAATCTTCGTTTAAGCTCTTGGAAGGAATTCTCACATTCATCCGTCCACTCAAAGTTAGTCAGAAGTCCGTACATGGGCTTTGCGATGACCGCATACATGTGGATGAAACGTCGGTAATACCCACAATGCCCCATGAAAGCTTGTACTTCCTTGACATTCTTTGGCCTCGGTAGCTCTGCTATGGCTCTCACTTTTTCTTCGTCTGTAGATATGCCATTCTTTGACACTATGTGTCCTAGAATCTTGCCTTGCCTGACCATAAAAACGCACTTTTCTGGGTTCAAGCAGACTTGGTATTCTCTACATTTGTCAAAGATTTGTCTGAGTTCAGGAATATGGGTTTGCCTAATGTTGGAATGAGCACAAAGATCATCAACATAGACTTCTAAACTCTTCCTCAGGAACTCCTTAAACACATGGCACATCAGCCTCTGGAAGGTGGCTGGTGCATTGGTAAGCCCAAATGGCATTACTCTAAAAGCAAAAATGCCCCATTCTGTGGCAAAGGCTGTCTTATGCTGATCCTCTGGAGCTATGGCTACTTGATTGTAGCCCGAAAATCCATCAAGGAAGCTGTACACTTCCTTGCCTGCCACTCTTTCTAAGAGATGTTCTGTGATGGGAAGCGGATAGTTATCTCGAATCGTGGCGGCATTAACCTTTTTCAAGTTAATGCACACACACAGTTTGCCATTCTTCTTGGGCACCACTACGATGGGGGATACCCATTCAGTGTGCTCAATTTCATAGATAAATCCAGCTTCAACCAGTCTATCTATCTCTTCTTTGATCTTAGCAGCGTAATTATCGTTATATGTATAAGGCTTTTGCTTAGAGGGTTTAGCATCTGAGGTCATGGGAATAGTGTGCGAGCATATGTCCGGGTCAACCCCTTTCAAATCCTTGTAACTCCAAGCGAATACATCTCTGTATTCTCTTAGCAAGGCAATCAATTCGTGCTCTTCTTCCGCTGTTAGGTCATGACCTATGTACGTACATCTCTCCTCTCCTTCTTCTAGGGCCACTACTATTTTCTTGGTGGTTTCTTTGTTATCATAGGCCTCTCCTGATTGTGCCTCTCGTTTAGGCATTCTTATCATGACTCTCCTGTCATCTATCTCATACTTCTTAAAATTTTCTGGGACCTCAAACAAAGATTCTTCCTCTTCTGGTGAGGCTTCTCTCTTCTTCCGTTTTTTTCCTTCTTCCTTCGGGGTCACATGTGTCGCTAATCTTACATCATTTGTAAGCTCTCCATGCCTCTGGGGTTGAAATTCTACTTCATGGAAGTATTCTTCATCTGATGCAAATGGTGGGTCCATAATGATTGACTCTAGATCGGAGTCACTTGCATCCTCAAATGCATCAGGGCTAGGTTCGCATTCTTCTAAAACTGCCTCTCCCATGATTGGCTCTATGGAGAAGACTGAAATGTCATAGCCATCCTCATCACAGTGAGGTGTCCATTGTTCTTCGTTGATGGCTACGTCCATTGTTGCTAAGATTTCTGCCCAGCCATGGGGTTCAAATTCCTCATCTGGAAAGACTACAGGTGCATAGGCTGGGTCTTGAATGGGTCTATGAGTTTCGTTCGCACCTACCTCTCTGGCTTTCTCTCTCTTCTCTTCTTCTACTGCTACCTTGCACATCCATAAGTGAGTATCTTCATGCATCCATGAGGATCCAGACCCTATGGAATGCACCGATTCTGTATCATCTTTGGCTCTATGGATGGGATTCCATTGGATAGGAGGGACATCTCTATGAGAATAATCCTTGAGATTGACTTTGGTTGTAACACCTAAGTGCTGCAGGTACAAAGAATTGGTTCCCCAATCCTGTACCACTTGCAACTGTCGCATGAATGGTCTTCCTAAAATCATCTCATAGGCATGATTTTTGCTGAAGTCACATATAGCAAAACTATGCTCGAACTCAACACCACAAGTGGTGAGAGTTATTCCTTCTAGCAATCCTAGGGGTCTCTCTATGTGACCATCGGCCATTTGCAATTTCATCCTCGTTGGCCTGAGTGCTGGCTTGCCCCAACGCTTCCATAAGGAGGTGGTGGCAATTGCAACTCTTGCACCTGAGTCCAAAATCGCTTTGGTGGTGTACTCCTGGTAGGTGATGGGAAGATAGGTGTTCCCTTCTTCACCTTCACACATATCTCCTATCTTATCCAAGGGAATTTCTGGCACTGTCCTATGGGATCCTACCTGGGAACGAGGTTTTGCTATCTCTGGTACTTGTTTGGCTACATGTTTCCATAATTCAGGTCTAACCTGGAGTAGCTCTTCTAACTTGAGATTACACTGCACGTTAGTGTTCTTCACTACCTCTGTGTTCCTAGGTATGACTGAGTCGTCGTTCCTTACCAAGACTATGGGTGCTCTCATACATGTGGACTTTGCTTCCCATGGGCCTGTGAAGTGGGGTAGCTCTTGTATGGAATTAGACTCAAAGTCTAATCTCTCGTGAGACTGAACACTCTCATGCTCCCCGTAAATAGATGGGATGTCTTGTGGGAATTGGTCGTGTGCATCATCCACAAGTTCAAAGGGAGGGGCGACTTCACTTTCGTTATCCCATTTGTCTTCTTGAATCTCTCGTAGGAAGTCTGGTGCAAACCGATTCATAGAAGAAGAAGTGTCTGGCTCAGTAGAATTAGGCGCATAAACAACCTGGGAAGGAGGGCTTATTCTTCCGTTGGCTCTCTCCTTGCTCTCATAAATGGCTGGAGCACAAGCTTCTTGGGGAGGATTGCTTATTCTATTACTCTTTCGAGCAGGCTCATACACTCCCTGAGAAGGAATGTAGGCAGACTGTGGAGGTACGTGAGCTTCCGAGGGAGGCTCATCTGCCTTTTGGGGGGGAAGATAAGCTTCTTGAGGAGGCACATGGGCTTCCTGAAGAGGGTGGCTTATCCGTTCTCTTGCCCTTTCCTTTCTTTGAGGGCCAGGTTCCTTTTCTGATTGTGCAATTAGCCGCTCGATTCTTTCTAAGGAGGGGAAGTTGTCTGGTTTAGTGGACTTGGCCACATACACTTCCGATGGGGAATGATTCATGTTTTTGCTTGCTTTATCTCTTTCTTGATTTTTTTCTTCCTTGGCAGATCTTGCAATTATTGCCTCTAACTTCTCTAGGAATCCATCCAAGTGTAATTGCGTTTTGGCTGAGCCCGAGTAATTGAAAAGGCGACTGGCTTCAAACATAGTCTGAGCCAGTGCGACCATTTTCGCGCACAGTTTGGTTCTTTCTATCTCTAGGTCAGCTCTAGGATAGCACTTGTCATGATCCGTGACGTTTGGCCCTTCTTGGATTCTGGCCTGATATGCCTTAAGCATCATGTCTATGTCTTCGGGAGTGGGATCAGCTAATACCGATCCTGTTTGGGGTGGTGGGTGGGTTACGTGGGCTGTCTTAGAGGGTGAAGGGATGGAGGGTGATGGGGATGGTAGCGGTGGGAATGTGTGAGAGTGCGGTTGAGATGTGATCTCTATGATTTTAGCCTTGGTTTCTCGTAGACTTTCCTCAAGTTCACTCATCTTCTTTGCCCATTGCCTTTTCATGCGTTCGCGGCTATCTCTCCAAGCTCTTGTTCTCTTTTTATTTTGGCTCTCAGTATCGCTAGCATCTGGGCTCTTTTCCTGGCCTACCCCTTGGTTTTGCTGCAATGCCTGAGCCCTAGTGACTACCTGTACTGGTGCAGTGGAAGTGACACTTCCTGAGGAGTCTACCACTAACCCAACAACGTTGATAGGGGTGATTTTTGGCATGCTATTGGGGTTCTTTGGGCAATCTCGTAAGAGATGCTCTTTTCCGCAGTCTTGGCAAAAGCCTTGGATAGTCAAGGACTGGGGTTGTGTAGGTGGAGGCAAGGGACAATCACGAATGAGGTGATCTCCTTGGCATCTGTAGCACGGTCCTCTTGGGAATGGAGGTCTTACCTGCCTAGATTGAGGCCTAGGGTTGGGGTTTGTATACATGACGTTCGTGTAATCTGACTCCCAACTAGGTTCGTTTGTCTCTTCGCTATAATAGGACTCACCATGCTCAGGAGACTGCATGTAGTAGGCCTGGGGGCTATCAACATGTGTAGAGTCAAAGCTATGGTCACTCGGGTCACTTTCAGAAAGCAAGGATGTTACAGGGACTATAGCTCTATTCAGGTTCTCTTCTGCAGCAGTATACTTTACCGGAATCACATTAGCTGGGGCTGGGGGTTGTTGTGCTAGCACAGGCTGAGGCCTTTGTTGGTTTTGATATTGAGGTTGGAAATTTTGTTGTGGCCTGCCATATGGTTGTGGAGGGTACTGGTTCTGGTATCTGCCTTGTTGGTAGGGCTGAGGGTAGGGTTGCCTATCCGCCTGCTTGTTGTATGGGCAATCTTGTGCGGTGTGGTTGGTGTATCTCCGTTCTATGGTGCAGTACTGGTGTTTTGTTTTGGACTCCAAGTTGTCCTCTCCAATCATGAAGTAACAAAGAATCAACAAATCATCTTTATTTTGTCAATCCTAGGAATATCCACAAGACCACAGCCCCTTCAAGATAATAGATTCAAGGAAATCAGAGATTGATGGCTGGATTGCTGAGAGAAATTGAAGATGAAGAGAAAATCTTGAGTTTACCATAACTAAGGCAAATCTCCATCATTTTCTATGTTCTTTGTGTCAAAACCATGCCATTTCATTAGCAGAATACAAATATGAACTCAAAACTGAAAAATATCACCTGTATCACAAAGACGAGACAATCGCGATTCTGTACCAACAGACGACTTTCACAATTTTGGAACTTCCTTCAGTCCTTTCCACTCATTTACAGCAATAGGTCTCTCTCTTCATACAACTTACTCAGTAATACACAAATATAACTCACAAATCTCCATGATTAAGCAAGAGACAAGCTCACACATCAAAAGAAATACACTCAACAGGAGAAAACACGATTTTGCAGAAACTCTTTCTTCTCTATTGATAGCTTGAGCAAATGACTAACCAACCTCTCCAAAATAGAGAAAATTGACTTATATACATTTTCAAGTGTCCCTTTTCACACTTGAAATTAGGTCTTTTTCTCTAATTTCCTAAAAAATGCTATCTAAGAGTTTCTAAAAATTCTACAAAAATTACATGAGATCCTCAACCACATAAGGAAGACTCTTCCTTATTTTTACAATCATTGCATAAATATTTTACAAGTTTTTTTGACTTTTTACTAATTTTTTACATCAAAAATGCTCTTCAAAAATACACCTTCCAACATCCTTCCCCTCCTAAGCCTTTCGGCTCCTGACGAAAGATTTTCTTATGTGAGCTCAGCTTTATTTCTTCTTCCTTTGATACACTTGTGACACCAAGTCATGGCTCTTCCTTTCTGTGACATTCAAATTATTGACCATTTCAAATAAAGCTTTCCTCCATTGTACTGCAGCTTCAGGCTTATCTATGACATCCTTCTTCAAATATTCTGTGTAAGCAACTTCATAGGCAGTAAGTCTTGCTTTTGTAACAACTGATAGGTTTCCAAAAATCTCTGACTCCCTCTCAAAAAACCCATAATCAAAAGCATCCTCAAAAATCTGTAAGTAATGGCTACCCAAAAATATAATTCTGTTGTAGTAGGCCATTAAGCAGATCCTGTCTGGTGTCTCACTCAAATCAAACAAAAGAGCATCGGTTGGTGAATTAAAACCTATGTAGTTCAAAATTCTGATATCTGTATCAGTGTAGGTCTCTATACAAGCTAGAATCAATCTCATTATTCTGACAAGTAATATACAGGCTGGATCATTAACATCTTTATATGTCGTTAAAACTGACTCAGCAGCATTCACCATGTAATTTTTTGTAGGCCAAGTGCCTGCCTTTGGACCTGCTATTTTTGGAAAATTCAGCCATTTTGCTGGAATCTGCCCTGTTTTCCTCCTTTCCCAAAAAACAGTCCATTCTCTTCTTCTGGCAACTGGACAATAGGCTGGGTTGATCTTTAAATTCAAAGGTGCCTCTTTCCAAATTTTCCTGCATTCCTTATTGGCATCCAACCACTTATTCCTCCATTTAGGATTTGCTCTTTCAAATAACTCCTTCGTGACATTAATATCTTCTTCATACTCAAGGTATTTGTTCGGAGATAGCCCTACTCTGGCTAATTGATAATTCTTTATACTCTCCAAAATCATACAGAAAGGTATTCCCAATCCATCTGCAGCCCAATGATGCTGATCTGGATTAATGCCTTTATTCAGAGCAAAGGTAACTATTTGATCTTCATACTCATCATGCATTTTTCTGATAAAATCCATTCTTGACTCTCTATTGGTCAATAATTTCTGTACAAAATCTTCAGAATATTCTTCCTCTGTTTCTTTGGCTGCTGATTCCTTGTTCTCTTGTTCCCTGTTAAAATCCCCTGTTTCATATTCCCTGTTGTCTGTATCTTCTGCCTGTACTTGATCTTGAATTTCTTCTGGAACTTTTGATTTCTCCAACTGTTTCTGTAGTTCTTCTATAGTCATCATTGAACTTTTGTTCTGAGCTGCCCATAACTCCTTTTCCTTCCTCCACTCATTTCTTTCTTCCTCCATCTTTGCTTGCCATTCACTTCTTTCCTTCTCTACCTCCAAATGTAATTGATGATATCCTCTCATTGATGTGGCAGCATGAGTGTTTGCCTGTTTCTCCATTTCTTTGGCCTCTTTTAATTCTGTTTGAAGTCTTTGAATTTCTTTATGCAGCTCTTCCTTTTCTTCCTCTGTCAATTGAACAGATTTACTTCCACCTTGTAATTGACCTTCTTCTAACAACACTTTATTAATCTCTTCATGTGCTCTAGTCAGAATTTGATAAGATGTTTGTAAAGTTCTGTATCTTCCTCCAATGGTTTTTAATTCCATATCCATTTTGGCATTCTGTTCTGATAACTTTACACTCTTTTCTTCCAAATATTGGATCCTGTTCTGCTTCTGAACCTCAGCTTCTTCCAAAGCAATGATTCTATTGAGATATTCTTCATTCCTTTCCTTTATCAACCTTAATTGTTCTGTCATCTGCTCTTTTTCTTTCTTGTGTTCTTTGATAATTAAACTGCCTTTTTCAAATTCTGATTCAGCCACCATTCCTGATATGATCATATTTCTGCTAGATGGTCTGAATTGTTCAATGTTGCTCATAATCATTTGACAAGCTGATCTTATATTTTTGGGTATTCTTTCCAACCCTACTTCTATTTCTGTCTGTCTAACTTCAATTTGCTTATCTTCTTTATCCACATCATCTTCTTTTGCTGCTGTTTCATCTTCTACGTCCTGCATATCTTGTTCTTCATCACTGTGATCATAGTTCTCTGTATCCTGATTGTTATCATCCTCTTCATAAACTAGTGCTCTGTCATTTGCACTCTTCTGCTCTGAGAAATCTGAAGCTTCCTTCTTTTCTAATGGCTTCTTGTCTTCCAATACTTGTTGCTTCTCTGTGAAGAGCTGGTTTTCTTTAATTAGTATCTCCTTTTCTTGTGTTAGGGTTTCCTGACTTTTATTTGAGTTCTTTTCAACAAGAATTTGTTGAACTTTCCTGAGTTGGTCTTCCTGTTCCTGCTTTTCCTGAACTTCAACTGATTCAATTTCTTTTGTACCAGCAACCTGGTCATTACTTTTCTCTTTTATGCATTCCTGATCTTGCTCCTCAATATCCATAAAATCTACTTCCACCTCCTGTTCTTGATCATTCTTAGATGTAAATTCCTCACTGCTTTTTATATCCTGTAGCACATCCTTTATACTTTGAACAATTCCTTCCTCTACTACTTGTCCCAAAACCTCTTGAGCATTCTTTTCTGATTCTAACTCCTTGCTTTCCTGTTCTTTGGATGCATCCTTCTGCGGATCATTTGAACTGCCGAATACTCTCCTTGCTAGTTCTTCCAAACTTGCAGTCAACCTTGCATTTAATTTGAACTGTGTCTGTGATGGGTTGGTCCATATTGAATTTTTGTCAACATTCATTATTCCAGAACTATCTTCATTTCTCTTCTGGTCTTCCTCTTCTGTCATCCTTGCCTTTCCTTTTAACTGCCTCCTTTTTTCTTCATCACTCATCTGTGGAACTATTTCCTCCTGTGTCTGCTTCTCTTGAGGTTTCTTACTTGAATCCTCAGGTGTTTTCACTTTTTCCACAGCCTGTGCAACTATATTGGGAGTGCTGGGTATTGACAGATTTAAACTTTTTAGCAAAAAACTCTCAATGTCGCTATCTGAATCAGATGAGAATCGTGAAGATCCTCCCACTTCTTGTTCTATAGGCTTTGACACTTCCATTACTGAGGTTAGCTTTTGTGTTTCTTTGGTAATTACTTGTCTCATTTCTTTTATCACAGGTTCATCTGCCATCTTTCCTTTCCCTTTCTTTATCATCTTCTTCTTTTGAACAGGTTTCCTTGGCATCTTCTTTTTCACTATCACCGTAGTTCTGGCCTCTGGAGGTCCTTGCAACTCCTTGAAGTATGCCAGCAATTCTACCTCCTTCTTCACAAATATCTCTTCAGTTTCTGCTGCCATCATTTCTTCATGCAATGCTTCATAGTGCTCCACCTCTTCTTGGATCCAATCGGTAGCTTTACATGAAAAATCTTCCAACATTTGTTGATATTGTGCCTCGTATATGGCTCTCTTGCTGTTTCCTTGAGTGAGATAAGTGTAAAGCTGTTCTTTGCTTGTCTGCGGAGGATGAGGTTCACTGGAGGATTGCACCTTTTTCTGTGCTGCCACCTGTTCCTCTCTTGTTTCTTCCGCCTGTTCTAACTCTACTTTTCTGGGGTCCAACCTTCTTTTCTTTACTGGAATCACTTCCTCAGATATTACTTTTCTCTTCATTCCTGTTCCCCTCATGCGAGTTTGTCCTTCTGATTCTCTTCCAAGTGCCTTCTTTGGGGGACTTTTGATTCCTGACATCAAATTTCTGAAGTACTGTGCCTCAGGAGCTAGCTTTAACTGTTCTTCCATACCTAGAACATGATAAATGATTTTTGTCAAAAACTGGGCTCCATTCATGAATTTCTTCTGCTCCCAGTGCTTTGCTGCTTCCTTCAGCTGTTCATGGATGTAAGGTGAGACATCCATCACCCCAAATGGCTTGGTTTTATCTTTGTTATTGAACATTAATAGAGTTACTGACTTATGAGGCATGGTATACCTTGGTAATTTTGGAAAACAAAAGAACTGCAAGAACATTCTTATAGCATATTCTTCATTTTCTTTTCCCTTGAAGTCAGTGAACTTTACATACCCCGTGTAAGTCTCCTTATTTTTCTTGACAAAACTTTGGTCCAGTTTAGTGCCCATTGGATAGAACTGTAAGGCGGCTCTGATATGTTCTGCTTTGATGACTATCCCTGCCTCCTGATTGTCTTTATTCTTCACTTTACATCTGAAGTAGGCATCATTGCCTTTTCCCACTTCCTCCAAAGTGCCCATCACTTGTGCTACTCTTTCAAAGTCAATAAAGAAAATAGGTTCTTCTAATAGCTTGTGCAGTCCCACAGCTTTCCATCTTTTGAGGTTGACAGAAGTTTTCTGAAACCTGTAAAATTCTTGGCACAGCATGGTGTACTTATATCCTCCCACTGCTACTGTGAAGATATGCTGTCCTATCACTCCCAGAATTTCTTTAAGTTCTTTTGCTATTTTTTCAGCTTCTGGGATTTCTTGGTCTTCATCGGATTCTAAGTTCACTTGTTCTTCAGCTGAATCACTGTCCAAAAACCAGTGTCCTCTGGACAAAGTCACTGAATCAGCTTTGAAGTCATGGATTGCCAACTCCTTTGCATTCACCATCCTGTATTTATATATAATAGAAAAGAAAATACTCCACCCACATGAGTCACAAGATTTCATAAGAAAATACTATATTATTCTGGAATGTTACCGACATATATAAAAAATAAGAAAAACAAGTTCCCAGCAATTTTTGCTTTTTTTTCAAGAAACTCAATTTTAAGTGAGCAACACAGGTGTAGCAAGACATCTAATGTGCTCTCTCCAATTGTCACTTCCTTACTCAAAAAACAATTCCTGAATTAAAAAGATGATGCTAGAAAAGATGATTAATGAAGATACTTGAAAAAGTAGTGGTAAAAAAGAAAAAATGATCACAAAAAATTAAAAATCAATAAGACAAAACAACTTTTTTCCATAATAAGTTACTCTTTCCCTCCCTATATCTTGCTTTGTGTTCTTTTATTTTTAGAAAGAAAATCAAGAAAATAAAATATATTTTTCTGTGTTATTTTTCTGTGTGTTTTTTTTTTTTTTTTTTTTTTTTTTTTCCCCTCCTAATTTTCTTCTAAGGGAAAAGAAGGAATTATTTTTTTGTCCTTTTCAAAATTCCAAAAATAGGTCCATCGTGGATTATCCCTCTTCCATTGACCCAATTCTGATTTTTTTTTACCCAGTAATATTTTACTCCATCTGTCCTTCTGTTATGGAAATATCCATGCTCTGTGGATGAACATTTTTTGACATTTTTTGGCTTCCATATCCATTTTGTTTTAATTTCCTGTTTTGGTGAGCCATAACTGTGCATGACCTGTTTCCATATTCTTTTTGTTCTGTTTTGTTGAAATTGCAACTTTGGCAATAATAGTCTTCTCTGTTTTGTCTCCTCATCAACCTTTACCTCTTCAGTCTTTTGCTGATCTTGAGTGTATGAAGCTTGATCACTTTGTATTGTCAAAATGTTCCTGTCCTCCATTGAGAAAGCAAATCCTTCGAGATGTGGGTCATGAACATCCATATGAACTACCTGCTCTTCATTACTCAGAAAGAACATTAAAAACTTTTTGTCCTTGATGGTCAAATTAAGCTTCATTTTTTCAAAATTTAAGATGACTTTACCTTGTTTGAGCCATGGCTGCCCTAAAATCAGCTTTTCAGTCATTAAATGGTCTGGCCACTCTTCACAATCTATCTCCATATATTCATTATTAAATTTAACTTTAATAGAAAGTGAAGATATGCTTTGAATTCTTTTCCCTCCCAGGGTTTTGATCAAAATTCTGCTTTCAGCTCTCTTAAGCTTAAACTTATTGATCAAGGCTGAGCTAATTAGATTCACTTGAGCTCCCGAGTCTATCAAAACCCTTATGTTTTCATTCTGGTAATTCATCATAATCAAAGGCAAATGTTCTTTTTGTTTTAGAGTGTTTTCACATAAGCACACTTGTTTCAATTTTCTAATTCTCTCTTTGGCTTCCAGTTGAGCCTCCTTTCTAACACTTTCTTCCTCTTTTTTCCTATTTTGAGCCTTTTGCAATCTTCTCCATTCCTCAGTAGTTAATGGGCACTCATACCTCTTCACTCTACATCCACTTATGAAATTTGGCATGATTTCCCCATCAATATTGGCTAACTGAATAGCTCCACTTTTGCTTATCTGATGTATGATATATGGCCCATGACCTTTTTTCTGAAACTTTTTCTGATGTTCTTTGATTGTGTAAGCTAAGACCAGGTCTCCTTCTTGTAGATCTTTGTCTTTTATGTGAACATCATGATAAGCTTTTTGTCTTTTCTTGTTTGTGTATATACTCATCACTGCTTGGAGTCTCGATGCTCCCAGTTTTTCTAAGTCTATGACTCTCTCAGATAATTCATGTCCTGTCCAATTGTATTGGCTACCCACCTTCAGTGTTGGAATAAGAAATTCCATGGGTAAAACTGCATTCTGGCCATACACCAAATTAAATGGTGTGGTCCCTAAAGCTGTTTTGTATGCCACTCTATAAGCCCAAAGAACATGATTCAGTTGATAATCCCAGTCATTTCTGTTTGTGTTGACTAATTTGGACAATACATTGCAAAGTACTTTATTAGTGCTTTCTGCTAACCCATTGGCTTGTGGGTGATATGGGGCTGACTTATTGTGACTAATCATGAAATAATTAGTCATGTTTTCTATGATCTGATTCAAAAAATGAGTCCCCCTATCACTTACCAATTCAATTGGTAGTCCAAATCTAGTGATAATGTTTTCATACAAAAATCTAGCAGTGGTGTGAGCATCATTTCTTTTAGTAGCTTTGGCCTCAGCCCATTTTGTCAAATAATCTGTAGCTACTAGTATGTATTCTGCATGAGATTGTCTGGCTGGAGGATGTATTGGTCCAATAAAGTCCAATCCCCATTTACTAAAAGCTCTGGCTGAAATTAAAGGAATTAATGGCATGTTATCTCTTTTGTTTGGTTGGCTTACCCTTTGACAGACATCACATCTTTTTACATAAGTTCTAGCATCAGGAAATAGGGTTGGCCACCAAAAGCCAGAATATAAGATGAGTTTGGCTGTTCTATCACTTGAGAAATGTCCTCCAGCTACTCCTGAGTGTGCCATTTCCAACATCTCTAAATACCTTTCTTCTGGAACACAAATTCTCAGATATCCATCCATTCCTCTCTTGTATAATTGTTCTCCTATGAGTTGATATTCTTCTGAGATTACTTGTAGATTTCTTGAATCAGCACCAGCTATTTCTTGTTCCCCTTTCTCCTTTCTCTTCAACTTCTCAACAATATTTTCACTCCATTCAGGGTTTTTCTGAAACCAATATAGAGTTATTAATTCTGCTTTCTGCCCTGTTTGACATTTTTGACAATTATCAATATATCTCTCCACATCTTGAATCTTATTTGGCCAATGTACTCCCATCCTATTAAGGTTACTTAGAGTGACAATTGTAGAAGCATGAGTACATGGATTCCAGCAATGAGCTTTTCTTACATATTCATGTTGCTCTTCTTCTGGAGTACAATATTCCAGTATACCTGACAGATTGAGGTGATACAAATGTCCAGCTAACAACATGAAATTCCTGCTTTGTAACACCAGATGTGTATTATTTGCTAATGACCTACAAGGTCCCATGGTTAGCAAAGGAATTAATGACATCGACCATTCAGGAACACTTTCCACCTTGAATAAGTATGTATCTGGCAAATCATCATCTATAGGTGAACTAGGTTCTTTTGACTGAATTCTTGATAAATGATCTGCTCTCAAGTGTGTTTTTCCTTGTCTAACCACCACCTCAAACTCAAATTCCATTAGTAAAAGAAACCATCTTACTATTCTTCCTGTATGACATGGTTTATTTACTAAATAGAGTAGAGCTTGGTGATCCACAAAGAATTTAAACTTGTTGGCCAATAGATAATGTCTGTATTTTTTGACAGCAAAGATCATTCCCAATCCTTCTCTCTCAGTAGTTGTGTAATTTTTTTCTGCAATGTTTAATTGTCTACTTGCATATGCTACTGGAAAATCTAATTTGCTTCCTTCTATTGGTTGTGCTAACACACATCCCAGAGCATAATTTGAAGCATCGACATGTACATGAAAGATTTTATCCCACTGAGGTGTTTTTAAGATTGGTGCTGTCACCAAACAAGTTTTTAATGTTTCAAATGCTTGGTCACATTCTTCAGTCCACTCAAACTTTGTGATGAGGGCATATAAGGGCTTGGCTATATCAGCAAATTTGTATACAAATTTTCTGTAGTACCCACAATGTCCCATAAAAGTTTGGAGTTCCTTCACATTTGTTGGTCTAGGAAGCTCTATTATGGCTTTTATTTTCTTCTCATCAGTAGAAATTCCATTTTTTGACACTATGTGACCCAACATTCTTCCTTGTCTGACATAGAATACACACTTTTCTGGGTTTAAGCATACTCTATATGTCCTGCACTTCCTGAATATTCTTTCCAAATCTTGTAAATGATCTTGTCTTTTTAAAGAAAAAGTGCATAAGTCATCTACATAGATTTCCATCACATTTCTCAGGAATTCTTTGAAAATATGACACATCAACCTTTGAAAAGTTGCTGGGGCATTGGTCAATCCAAAGGGCATAACCCTAAAAGCATAAACCCCCCATTCTGTAGAAAAGGCAGTCTTATGTTGGTCCTCTAAAGCTATTGGTACTTGATTGTATCCTGAGAAGCCATCTAGAAAACTATAGACTTCCTTTCCTGCAACTCTCTCAAGAAGATGATCTGTTATTGGCAGTGGATAACTATCCCTTATAGTTGCTGCATTTACTTTCTTCAAGTTAATGCATACCCTAAGTTTCCCGTTCTTTTTTGGCACCACAACTATAGGCGATATCCATTCAGTGTACTCTATTTCATAAATGAAATTAGCAGCCAACAACTTGTCAATTTCTTCCTTTATTTTGGCAGAGTATTTGTCATTAAATGTATAATGTCTCTGTTTGCTTGGTTTTGCATCAGGTGTCATAGGAATCTTATGCTCACAAATTTTTGGATCAATTCCTTTCAAATCTTTATAACTGTAAGCAAATACATCCCTATAGTTCTTTGCTAGGTTCCTTAATGCTTCTTCTTCTTGTGATGTCATGTCATCAGCTATTACTATTTGTCTCTCTTCTCCTTCTTCCTGTGTAATTACAATTTTCTTTGTTTGTTCTTCGTTATCATATGCTTCCCCTTTCTTCTTCTCTCTTTTTGGTTTCATTCTCAGAAGTAGTCTGTCTTCTACTTCATAAGTTTTAAAGTTTGCTGGTACATCAAAGTATTGATCTCTGTTTATCTCTTTCTCTTTCTTTTCCTTTTCCTGGTCTCTTTCTGTTTCTTTGTGTTTATGTTCCTTGTATTTGCCTGAGATTTTGTCTTTGATTGCATCCTCAGCTTTTACTGTTTCCAAATATTGTGATTTTCCTTCTGTTAATATCATTTCTTGATTTTGATCCTCTTCTCTTTGTGATACTCCTATCATGTGTATGCCAATGTGAAAGATGTCAAATCCTTCCTCATTTTGAAATTCCATTCCCACATATTCCTCACTGGCCAAATCCATGGTAGCTAAGATTTGATTCCATCCATAAGGCTCAAACTCTTCATCTTTGAATTGTTGAGGCACATAATTTTCATCTTGTATTTCTCTTTCTTCCACACAATCTTCTCTCCTTAACTTCCTTTTCCTATTTGTGATATTTCTTAATATGTTACACTTCCAAACTGCTGATTCACCTTCTTCCTGATCCTCCCTCTCTGATTCTTCACTTTCTGGTTGATTTTGATGTATTTTATACCATTCTCTAGGAGATATGTCACAATAGTGGCCATTTCTTAAGTTTACTCTTGTTATTCTTCCCTGGTTCTGAAGATATAAATAATCATTACCCCAATCTTGTACAATTTGCATTTGTCTCATGAAGGGTCTTCCTAGGATAATTTCATAAGATGTGGATTGTGGAAATTCTACTATAGCAAAGGTATGCTCTATTTCTATGCCACATATGTCCACAATCACTTTTTCCCAAATTCCTAGGGGCTTTTCTATATGTCCATCTGCAAGTTGTAATCTCATTTTAGTGGGTAATAATTCCTTTCTTCCCCATTTCTCCCAGGTTTGTTTAGTCATTATAGCCACTCCTGATCCACTATCCAAAATGGCTTTTGCTGAATGTTTTTCATATTGTAATTTTAAGGTTGAATTCCCTTCTTCTCCTTCACAATATCCTCCTATTTTGTCAATAGGAATATACCATAGTTCCTCTAATTCTTGTGTTGGTGAATGAAGGTTTCCAGATATTGTTTCTTCTTTGTTCATCTTGTTTTGTAGATGAGGATTTTGTTTCAGCAAATTTTCCCATGTTGTATGACATGTAATACTACAATGTTCACCTAAACTCATTTGGAATGTTATGTGTGAATTTCCTTCTTTATCATTTTCCTTGGTTTTTGTTTTCTCATGCTGATCAAATGTTCTCCGAGAGCTGTCTTCTTCCCCTAATCTGAGTTGTGTTTCCTGGATAATTTGTTTGCATTTTAGCATCCTTTCATGCTCTAAATCTGGTATGGGATAAGCCATTGCATGATCTGCAGGGCTTGGTCCCTCTTGAATCCTTCCTTTATAGGCTTTGATTAGGGTGTCTAGGCTCTGAGAATTTCCTAATTCAGACAGATTCTGAGTCTTTTGAGGAGAAGTATGTTTTGAATTTGTTTGTTCCTGACTGTCTTCTTCCAGTCTTTTGCCCACTTTTCTTTTCTTTTCCCATTTCCCTCTTTGTCTATTTTTCTTCCCTTTTGATGTGGAACCCTCATTTTGTTCTTTAATTATTCCTTGTTGTTTGGCTTGTGCCCTTGTTATAACATTAAGTTCAATTTGATCATTGTCACTCAATTCCTCTTGTTCCATAATTTTGACTGTTTTTAAAGGTATGTTATTAGGTGTGTTCTGTTGTTTTTGGGGATTTTTTGGACAGTCCTTGATCAGATGTTCTCTACCACAATCCTTACAATATGCTCCCTCTATCCTGAATGTTGGAGGTTGTGGACAATCTCTAATGAAATGCTCTCCCCCACACCTATAACATGTTATCTTTGGTCCCCCTTTGAATTGAGGTTTTTGATTGGACATGTAGTTGTTAGTAATGTACATGAATGTTGCTGTGTCCATTTCAATTTTTCCATTTCCCAGATCTAGGGCTTTAAGCTCAGGTTCCCTTATTTCATAGTCTTCCCATTCTTCCTGATGTCCCTCACTCCATTGATACTCCTCCTTATAAGGTGATCTGAATCTTGAATTTCCTTCATCAATGGGTGTATATTTGACTGGTACCACATTGGTTGGAATGGGAGGTTGTTGTCCCAATACTGGTCTTGGTTGCTCGGTATAACCTGATTCCCTTTGAGCCATATAGTCTCTTTCCTTGACAGGTTGTTTGTTATAGAAGCAATCCTCCCTGGTATGGTTTGTCCATTTTCTCTCTAGTGTACAATACTTGAGTGTCTTCCTATCTTGTAAGTGTTGTGGTTTCTGATAAGGGCATTGTTGTGCCAGATGATTTTCTCCACAAATATAACATTTCTTGTTTGTGTTTATCCTAGAGTTTATCAGATTAGTTTTAGTGCTTACCTCTAGGGCTTTAGCAATAGCCTGAGCCAACTCTTCTGCTGGAGGAACTTTGTCTTCATAAGATCTGGGTTGATCAAATGCTAACAAATCTTGACCTCTGTTGTCCTCCAAATCTATTGCTTCCTTAACACAGGCTGCTAAATCAGGACATCTCCTATAGTACACTAGGGTCCTTAATTGGGCACTTCTCAATCCCTCAATGAATAAGGATACTTGTTTTGCCATGGAAGGTACTTCTTCTCTTGGGCATCTATCAATGTACTGCTTAAACCTTCTGGCTGCTTCCCTAACATTTTCCTCCTTTTGTTGTTTGAAGCTGTGTATCAATGTGGCTGTACTATGTTTGATTCCAGTCTTAGAGAATTCACCAATGAAAGCTTCTAAGAAAGATTCAATGTCTAGGTACATTTCTTTTCTCAAAGGAATGAACCATGATAAGGCTGGCCCTGTTAGGGTTAGACCAAATGCTTCAAATTGTACCTTGTAATCTTCTACTTCCTCTGCTCTAATTAGTTGTCTAAATTCTGCAGCATGAGCATGAGGATCTGAATACCCTTCATATTGGTTCTTCATGCATTTGGCTACTTGATATGGTCTAAGCATCCTACCCTGAGGTTGCCAATGAGGTCTTCTTCTGAGTGGGAAGTCATTGTTTCCTTCTGGTTCTCTGTCAAAGGAATTTGGTGAAGCATGTGTCCTTCTCCCATAATTTTGCTCATTATTAGTGTAGTTTTCATTTGGTCTAGGTATGTCTGGTTGTCCCATGTTATGTTCCCAAGGTCCTTTGTCAGCACATTGCCCTAGATCATTTGAATTTTCTGGGTCTTGAGAGAAGATATATACACATCCTTGCCTGTCTTCATATCTTCCATCTTTGAATTGGGCTACTGGAGTTATATTCAGGGGAATTTCTAAATTTCTCAGTCTAATGAGGAATTTATGCATTCCATCCTGGTATATATAGGTTCCAAACCTATTTGTATACATGTACTTAAGGATGTTTCTAAAATCCCCAGTTTCTATTGACTCATTTGTTTCATTTAGGTTTTCCATGTTATTTTCTTGGCTTAAACTTCTTTCTGATCTTTTATTACTTCCTGGCTCTTTTTCCTTCCTTGTTAGGTCTTGTTTAGGAATTGAATTTATTTTATTTCCAGATCTTAGTATCATTCAACTATTTTTTTGACAAATTTCTAATACTCAAAAGAGTGTTTGTCACAGTTTCCTGACCAATATATTGGTTTTCCACAATTTTCTGTCCAAAATTGTGTGTGTTTTAATTTTCTTCCTATGTTTTGTGTTTTTCACGACTTTCTAATGAAATTAGGGTTTTTCACGATTTTCTACTGCCAGTAGTGTTTTTTCACGATTTTCAGATGAAAATCGTGTTTTTCACGATTTTGTGCCTACTTGTGAGTTTTTCACGATTTTCTGTTGAAAATCGTGTTTTTCACGATTTTCTACTTACTTATGAGTTTTTCACGATTTTCTGTTGAAAATCGTGTTTTTCACGATTTTCTGTTGAAAATCGAGTTTTTTACGATTTTCTGTTGAAAATCGAGTTTTTCACGATTTTCTGTTGAAAATCGAGTTTTTTACGATTTTCTGTTGAAAATCGAGTTTTTCACGATTTTCTGTTGAAAATCGAGTTTTTCACGATTTTCTGTTGAAAATCGAGTTTTTTACGATTTTCTGTTGACAATCGAGTTTTTCACGATTTTCTGTTGAAAATCGAGTTTTTCACGATTTTCTGTTGAAAATCGAGTTTTTCACGATTTTCTGTTGAAAATCGAGTTTTTTGCGATTTTGTGTCAAAATCGTGTTTTTTCACGATTTTGTGTCAAAATCGTGTTTTTTCACGATTTTGTGTCAAAATCGTGTTTTTCACGATTTTGTTCACAGAATCGTGTTTTTTGCGATTTTGTGTCAAAATCGTGTTTTTCACGATTTTGTTCCCAGACAATCGTGATTGCTCACAGATTGTAAAAAACACGATTTTCTTATGAAAATCGCGTTCTGGGAATCGCGATGTTGATGGTTCTTTTCACAGAATCACGATTTTGAGTAAAAACTCAAAATCGCGATTTTGTCCACAATTTGGCAGATTTTCAACTTTTTGCTTTTTTCAATATTTTTTAACCTATAGAATCGCCTTATCAAAATTTTGACATGCAATAAAAGAAATTTCTTGAGACACACTTTTTTCTTACTGAAAACCAACAAAAACAGGAAATCGCGATTTCGTGATTTTACTATTTTCCTACTTTTTTGTGTTATTTACTCACTTTTATGCAAAAAATATGTACTCAAAATGCTACTAGACTTTTTACCTTGCTTGCCAAGTTGAAAAAATCTCCAAAGCTTGCTTGTAGCTGAAAGTCGCGATTTTGTTCGATTCTGCACACTCTCTCTCTCCCTCACTCTCACTCAAATGAATTTTTCTTTGAATTTCAGGTTTTTATAGTGTTCAGAAAATCGCGATTTTGTGTGATTTTTACTTTTCCTCACTCTTTCACTTGTTTAACTTCACTTACTCAATCTTAATGACTCCCTCTACACTTTCTTATGTCAAGTACCCAAATTTACCACATATTCCAAAAAACTTTCTTTACAGAAAATTGCGATTTTGTGTAGAGAATCGTGTTTTTTCTGTAGATCTTTTTCTTGTGCAATTTTGAGTATTCTATGTCCTTGCCTTCTCTCAATATCCTTCACAACTTCAATACATGAGTCACCTGAAAAGTTTTTCCAAAACAACACTTTTTTACAGAAAATCGCGATTCTGTTCAGAGAATCGTGTTTCCTAATTTTCTGTGTTTTTTGATAATTTTTTTGTTTTTTAAGCTTTCTTTCTCTTTGTTTTGCTTCAATTCCTTCTTTTCCTTGCAATTCACTCTACTCCTGAATTTTTGCACCAAAATCACAATCTTCCTCAGAAAATCGCGACTTTGTGCAGAAAATCGTGTTTTTCTCTATTTTTGATTTTATGCCACTTTGAGTAGCTTTTTCTTCTTGATTACCTTCAAAACCCTTCAACAACTTCAATTCAACCTTCACTTACAATGTTATTTCAAAATCAATTACTTTTTTCAGAAAGTCGCGATTCTGTGCAGAGAATCGTGTTTTTCAATTTTCTGGTTTTTTTATCATTTTTTTTGCTTTCTTTTCCAGTTTTTCACAATCACTCCTAATCACAACACCTCACTTCAACTTCTTATCAAGAAAGGAAATTTGTTTGATTGTTTTTGATGAGTTTTGTGAATTTGTTTGGTATTTTTGCCCTAAAAATAAAGGTGAACACTTTACTTAGGGTTTCTGGTTTTGGAAATCAACTGATCCTATGGTTCTTGATTGGTTATGAGTTTCTGTGTCCTTAGCTATCACTAAAGTACCAAAGAAAGGTTCTCCAATGAAAAAGTGTTATGAAAGGCAATCAAATTTTGTAAAGATAAACTCAATCATATGATTTTTTTCAAAATGCAGCACAACTCAAGATTTAATGCTCAGACTTGGTCAACAACTGAATCCCTCATTCTTACATCTAGCTACTTTAACTGTCCTTTCCTTAATATCACCATGTTATCTTCCCAAGATCACCCATGGTGTCTAGTACTTGGGCAAAAAGAAATCTAGAAATGCAAGAATAGATTCAAGTCACCTCCATCTTCAGCTTCTTGGCTCAAATCCTCCACACACCTGCACTTTTACTTCACCAAAATGATGAGCAACTATCAATCTACAAAAATTTCAGCACTTCCACTTCTACAAGACATCCATTGCTTTCTTCTTCCCTAAAGACAAACAATGATATCTACCTATTCATGTGCACTTTTCCTTATTGATGAGCTTTACCTTGTTTACCATCATCAACTGAAGATCCAGCAAAGGTCCAACTTCAAAGAAGTTCTTGGAATGTTCCCCGGCAACGGCGCCAAAAAATGTTTTGTTTTGGACTCCAAGTTGTCCTCTCCAATCATGAAGTAACAAAGAATCAACAAATCATCTTTATTTTGTCAATCCTAGGAATATCCACAAGACCACAGCCCCTTCAAGATAATAGATTCAAGGAAATCAGAGATTGATGGCTGGATTGCTGAGAGAAATTGAAGATGAAGAGAAAATCTTGAGTTTACCATAACTAAGGCAAATCTCCATCATTTTCTATGTTCTTTGTGTCAAAACCATGCCATTTCATTAGCAGAATACAAATATGAACTCAAAACTGAAAAATATCACCTGTATCACAAAGACGAGACAATCGCGATTCTGTACCAACAGACGACTTTCACAATTTTGGAACTTCCTTCAGTCCTTTCCACTCATTTACAGCAATAGGTCTCTCTCTTCATACAACTTACTCAGTAATACACAAATATAACTCACAAATCTCCATGATTAAGCAAGAGACAAGCTCACACATCAAAAGAAATACACTCAACAGGAGAAAACACGATTTTGCAGAAACTCTTTCTTCTCTATTGATAGCTTGAGCAAATGACTAACCAACCTCTCCAAAATAGAGAAAATTGACTTATATACATTTTCAAGTGTCCCTTTTCACACTTGAAATTAGGTCTTTTTCTCTAATTTCCTAAAAAATGCTATCTAAGAGTTTCTAAAAATTCTACAAAAATTACATGAGATCCTCAACCACATAAGGAAGACTCTTCCTTATTTTTACAATCATTGCATAAATATTTTACAAGTTTTTTTGACTTTTTACTAATTTTTTACATCAAAAATGCTCTTCAAAAATACACCTTCCAACAACTGGCTACTAGGGTTTACTTGGGGTTGAGCCATAATGGGACAGACGTTCGCCATATGGTCACCACCGCATGTATAGCACCTTTTCACAGGAGCAAACCTTGGAATTTGTTTGCTAGTCACACCTAATTTCTGAGCTACTTTTTCGGCCAGTTCCTCAATTGATGTGGCTTGTGTGGAAGATTGACTAGATGCACTATCTGAATCTTTGTAAATTTTGGACAGCTCTAGCTCTTCTCCTAAGTTGTCTTCAATGTCAATGCACATACGTACACACTCTTCTATAGTCCTAGGGTCTTTCAGATACACGTAGGATCTCAATTTTGGACTCAGCAGTCCATCAAGGAATAAGGCTACTTGTTTAGCAGATGTGGGTAGCTCCGAAATAGGGCACCTTTCAAGATATTGTCTAAATCTTCTTCCTGCAAGTCTCACAGTCTCTTGAGGGGTTTGCTTGAAGCTGTGAATCAGTGAGGAGGTGTTGTGTCTTATGCCACTCTTGGAGAACTCAATAATAAATGCTTCTAGGAGTTGGTCTATGCTCCTGAACTGGCGCTCATCCAATGGCTGAAACCATGTAAGTGCCGTATTCCTCAGGGTTAGACCGAAGGCATTGTACTGCGTGAATAGATCCTCAACTTGTTCAGCTCTCAAGACTTGCTTGAACTCCGCCACATGATCATAGGGATCTCCTGTGCCGTCAAAGTAATTCTTCATGGACTTAACTAGCTGGGTGGGTCTCAAAGTTCGTGTGTGCTCTCTAGGCCTCGGCAGAGGGAATCCATCTACATTTCTTTGGTTCCTGTGGGCTCTAAGCATCTCAGGTTCTACCCTATTCGTCTCCGTTCTCGTTCTTTCTCTGCCCACTGGGTTGGCAAAACTTACTTCTGGTCTCTCTCTACTTCTGTCTCTTTGCGTACCATGAGCTTGGGAAGTTCCCGCCCCTGGGTGACCATAGGATACATTTGATCTTGGTTGGGGGAAAATGAATTCGCCCTTCCAAGTGTAAGCATGCCTATCATTTTCTGTCACCACAAAGATCCTCTCCGAAGTGGGGTCTAAGTAGGTCACTCTACCTGGGCTATCTGGATCCTTAAACTCATAGATCATGATTGTTCCTATATCAGTTGGGTGATCCGGTTTATATCTCCAAAAGGCTTCGTCCGTTTCTCGATTGAGAAGCAAATCTATGCACTTGTTATCTTGGGGGACCCACTCAGGCGTGATAATTCTAGTGAAAACTGATTTACCTCGAGGGGTTCTAGGTTCCGCACCCATGTTCCCTTGTTCCAGGTCACCTAAGTCCGCTTCTGAGATTACATTCCCAAAGTCATCTGTCCTATCAGGATGACTAGTGACTACATATATAGTTCCTTCTTTGTCCAGGTATGCACCATTTTCAAACTTGACAGCTGGGTGTTCTAGTCCAATGGATTGATCAGGGTTTTTAATCTGGACCACAGATCTTCCTAAGCCGTCCTCATAGATGCTAGCACCTAATCGGTTGGTCCTCAGGTACTCCAGCTGTGTTTTGTAAGGGCCTTCTACCCTGTACAAGTAGGGCACACCTGAACTTCCCGTAGGTCTGTCCATGCCTTGAGACATTTCTGACTCACTGGTATCAGAGCTAGGGTAATGAGAATGGCGACTCAACTACTGGGCCCAAGACCTTGCAGAGTGGTTGACACTAGCCTCTGAAGACCTAAGGCTTTGTCTTTCTCTTGCTAGGTGTCGTCCTGATCTAAGGTTCATATGCCTAACTGATTAGCCCCAAGTTTTTTCCAGAGTACAACCTCGTTGCCGATCAATTGGTACCAGTCACTTGATTCTTTTTAGTTATTCCTCGTGTTTAAAGTCTTATCTGTTATTACGTCGTCAGGAATACTTGAATGTTCTTCGTACTTTCCGGTTGATCGTTCCACGTTAGGTTCTTTCCTTTATGTTGTCGTCAGTACAGAGATTAAGTTTTTAGCTTGAACTTGAGTTTTTAGGTAGTCTTCTACTTGTTAGTGGCCTATCGTCGCCCTGACTTACTCCTACTTTTAATCGCTCTTAGCCTAAGCTAGGAATTGACGAAGAGGAGTTGAGAATATTCCAACCTTTCTTGCCGAACCTTGCTCTTTAGTGCTCGAGAAGTTGATTCTCAAGCGTGCGCGACACCCTTGCTTGGATACTCTCAATTGCTTCTCAATAGACCTGCAGAAATCCCAAGATTAGCTTTAAGTAGACCTTTCAATTGACAGACAATTTATTTCATGCACTTTTTTAATGACCCTTGTTCCCCCTTATGTATTGCTAGAAATTTCCTCTAGAGCTCCCTTGGTGTTTCTACCCCTCTGTGGGTCAACTTCCAAAGATCCCATCTGAAAATCAACGCGTTATTCTCATAAAAAACAGTTGAGGGCGTGTAGTATATGTCACGAGCTTTCCGACAAGCCCTAGAGCTCAGAAAATGGATTTCGTATGAAAAAGTTATGACCGTTCAGGGTTTAGGGGGTTAACTAGACAAACAGAACCTTTCGGGGGTTTTAATGCATTTTCTAAGGCCTTCGTAAGTAGATGAGTACATGAAAGTGCAAATATGCCCAAAATTTAGCCTAAATTTCCAAAAATTCACTCCTTAATTTTTTTGCCAAAAATGCCTGTCTATCGCGATAGACGGTGTCTGTCGCGATAGACACAATCTATCGTGGGGGCTGTCTGTCGCGATAGACGGTGTCTGTCGCGATAGACAGTGTCTATCGTGGATTTCTGTCTGTCGCGATAGACGGTATCTGTCGCGGATTTCTGTCTGTCGCGATAGACGGTATCTGTCGCAGATTTCTGTCTGTCGCGATAGACAGTGTCTGTCGCGATAGACGGTATCTGTCGCGGATTTCTGTCTGTCGCGATAGACAGTGTCTGTCGCGATAGACGGTATCTGTCGCGGATTTCTGTCTGTCGCGATAGACGGTGTCTGTCGCGATAGACGCTATCTGTCGTGAAATTCTGTCTGTCGCGATAGACGGTGTCTATCGCGATAGACGCTATCTGTCGTGAAATTCTGTCTGTCGCGATAGACGGTGTCTGTCGCGGATTTCTGTCTGTCGCGATAGACGGTGTCTGTCGCGATAGACGCTATCTGTCGTGAAATTCTGTCTGTCGCGATAGACGGTGTCTGTCGCGGATTTCTGTCTGTCGCGATAGACGGTGTCTGTCGCGATAGACGCTATCTGTCGTGAAATTCTGTCTGTCGCGATAGACGGTGTCTGTCGCGATAGACGCTATCTATCGTGAAATTCTGTCTGTCGCGATAGACGGTGTCTGTCGCGATAGACGGTGTCTGTCGCGATAGACTGAAAAAACGCAAATTTTTGAAAAACTTCTAGTGATCTAGAGTGCCCTCAAGGTGTAGGTTACAGTGCTAATCATGCATTCACAAAATGTTAAGATTTTCTGTCTGTCGCGATAGACAGAGATTGTTGCCCCGGGACCTGTGCAGAGCCTGTCGTACCTGCGCACACTGCTGGGGATGATGATACAGTAAAAACCTGCAAAATAGCTCAGAAAAACATGCAAAAACAGCACATGCAAGTTCGCTCTCTCGCTCTCTCTCACAAGTGAAATGAGGGAAATGAGGTGGAGGTGGGGATATAGTCAAAAAAACTGAAATTTCCGCGATGATGGAGGTGGGCGTGGGAGATGGTGATGGTGATGATGGTGAAGAAAGTAAAAGAAAATCGATGAGAGTGAAGAAAATACCTACAACTCCAACGCGTCAACTCTACGTCTTACCATCACACGCTCGTCCTCAAAGCTCGATCCCCGGCAACGGCGCCAAAATTTGGTGTAGCTCAATGATGAGTAGCACCTCCTTTAATGTCAATCCGGGAAGACGTGAGGATGGTATGAAGACCTCGAGCAAGTGGCGGCACAAGTGCGTGAGTGAGAAGCACACAAGCATGCACACACATACACACACACGCGCACACAAGGCAAGACAAAGGGTGAGAATCAATGGAGCTTTTAGATTACTTTCAAAATGCTCTTACAGGTTCGTTTCAATTACAATCTAACCTCCAAAATGAGCTCTCTAGCTCTTTTTATAGTTTTTGACTAGCTTTTGGCCCTGTCCAGACCTAGTGTCCGGCCTAGTTAAAAATTAGGTTCCAGGGCTTATTTGAGGGCTCAAACGAAGTCTAAAAATTATGAAAATTGGTACGATGGTACTTCTAATACTCCTCAAGCTCGAGGACTCCTCGGCTTGCACAAAATGGAGTCTAATCTACCAAAAACGGGATTTACAATGTTTGTGTAGTGATTAAAATCACTTGAGTTGTACATAATCTAAGGGAAAAAATGATCTGGCCTTGTTGCCGTATTGTGCATGATTCCTCTGTTGCTTTGTGTGCCAACAGTCCATATCCGCGTTTTTGTAGCTTCCTTGCATGTTGTTTTAGGGTGTATACTAGGACTAAGTCGCCTTCTTTAAGTCCCTTGTCTTTTATATGTGCATCATAATATGCCTTCTGTCTTCGTTTAGCAGCATAAATGCCTGCTACAGCTTGCAATCTAGTCTCGTCTAACTTCTCAATTTGATCTAGTTGCTGGGACAATTCATGACCGTTCCACTCATATTGCTGGGCCACTTTCAATGTAGGTACTAAGAAGTCAATTGGCAAAATTGCATTCTGTCCATACACTAGATTGAAAGGTGTTGTTCCAATGGCCGTTTTATATGCAACTCAGAAGGCCCAAATTGCGTGATGCAATTGTTTGTCCCAATCTGACCTTCCATTATTGACAATCTTTGTCAATACAGTACATAGTACCTTGTTGGAACTTTCAGCTTGTCCGTTAGCTTGAGGATGGTATGGGACTGATTTTTTATGAATCACTAGAAAGTCATTCATTAGCAACTCAATGACTTCGTTTAGGAAATGCGTTCCTCGATCACTCACTATCTCAATCGGTAGTCCAAAGCATGTGAAAATATGCTCAAAGAGAAATTTTGCTGTAGTTTGAGCATCATTCTTTCTAGTGGCTTTTGCTTCTACCCACTTGGTTAAGTAGTCGGTGGCTACTATGATGTACTCCGCATGTGATCCTTTAGCCGGTGGATTGATAGGTCCTATGAAATCAATACCCCACTTGGTAAATGCTCTTGCACAAACCATGGGTCTTAAAGGCATGTCGTCTCTTCGAATGGGATATTTCGCTCTCTGGCATGTTTCGCAGCTTCTCACATATGTCTCTGCATCCACATGTAGAGTTGGCCACCACAAGCCTGCAAAGAGAATCATCTTGACAGTTCTGTCTGCTAAAAAATGTCCTCCCGCAGCTCCTGCGTGTGCCATTTCTAATATGGGAAGATATTCTCCTTCATGCACACACAATCTGAGTTGATTGTCTTTTCCTCTTCTAAACAATTGTTTTCCCATTATCACATAATCCTTGCTCATTTCTTCTAGGGATCGCTTTCTTGCTAAGCTAGCTCCTATTTCGTGCTCTTTCGTTTTGAGGAATTGTACTAATGTTTTACTCCAATTAGGCGCTATGGTCGAGAAAGGTAAGGACACGTGATCCTCCAGGATAGTTTCTTTGCATTCCACACAATTACTCACATAATCGTGAACGTCTTTTGACATGTCAGGCCAATATACGCCTAACCTTTTTAATTCTCGAATTGTTCCATGCATCCCTTGATGGGTCTTCCACTTGTTTACGTGCGCTTGCTGAATTAGTTGCTTCTGTTCGTCCTCCTCGACACATCTCAATAAGACACCGTTAGGTTCCTTATAATACATGCTTCCAGCAACAATGTGTAAATTTCTTGTTTGAAGAATCTCTTTTTTGCTATCCTTATTTATTGGGTGTTGAGGGCCATGGGTGAGTATGGGAATTAGTCGTTCCGCCCACTTTAGACATACTTCAAGATTAAACAAATACGTATCTGGTAAATCATCCGGTACTCCGCTAGGTGGTTCTCCATGCGTTAGCCTTGAAAGGTGATCTGCTCTTACATGTGTGTTTCCTTTTTTGACTATTACCTCAAAGTCGAACTCCATTAATAACAAGAACCATCGTACCAATCTTCTCGTGTTGCAAGGCTTATTGACTAAATACAACAAAGCCTGATGGTCAATGAAGAACTTGAATTTGTTGGCTAAGAGGTAGTGTCTAAACTTCTTCACTGCATAAACCATTCCTAAGCCTTCCCTTTCAGTAGTCGTATAATTTCTTTCTGCTTGGTTTAACTGTCTACTCGCATAAGCGATTGGATGGTCAAGCTTCCCTTCGTCAGCCGGTTGAGCTAGGATACATCCAATGGCATAGTTTGAAGCATCAACATGAATATGAAAAGGCTTGCTCGAGTTGGGTGATTTTAGAATTGGGGCTGTACTCAGCCGCTTCTTAAGCTCGTTGAAGGCCTTCTCACACTCGTCTGTCCAAGTGAACTGAGTCAATAGACCATATAAAGGCTTAGCTATTATGGCATACATGTGAATAAACCTACGGTAATATCCACAGTGTCCCATAAAGGCTTGTACTTCCTTTGCATTCTTGGGTCTTGGTAGCTCTAAGATAACTTTAATTTTTTCTTCATCCGTGGATATTCCATTCCTTGAAACGATGTGTCCTAGGATTTTTCCTTGTCGTACCATGAAGACACATTTCTCAGGGTTCAAACAAACTCTATACTATCTACATTTATTGAATATTTTTCTCAGTTCCGGTATATGGTCTGGTCGTTGATTTGAGTATGTACACAGATCATCTACGTATACTTCCATACTTTTTCTCAGAAATTCTTTGAATACATGACACATCAGTCGTTGGAAGGTGGCTGGCGCATTAGTGAGCCCGAAAGGCATTACTCTAAATGCATAGATTCCCCATTCAGTCGCGAATGCGGTTTTATGCTGGTCCTCAGTTGCAATAGCTACTTGGTTGTAACCAGAGAACCCATCCAAGAAGCTATAGACCTCCTTGCCGGCAACTCTTTCCAAAAGATGGTATGTGATAGGTAAAGGGAAACTATCACGTATAGTTGCTGCATTTACCTTTTTCAAATTGATACACACCCTTAGTTTTCCGTTTTTCTTGGGCACTACTACTAGTGGCCATACCCATTCTATGTGTTCAATCTCATAAATGAATCCTGCCGCTAGTAATTTGTCAATTTCTTCCTTTATTTTTGCTGCATAAACTTCATTATACGTATAAGGGCGTTGTTTAGAAGGTTTTGCATCTGATGTCATAGGGATTCGATGAGCGCATATGCTGGGTTCTACACCCTTGAGGTCTTTGTACGTCCAAGCAAACACGTCTCGATATTCTCGGATGAGTCGTATGAGATCCTCTTCTTCCTCTTCCGATACATCTTTCCCAATATATGTGCACCTCTCTTCTCCGTCTTCTATCGTTACAACAACTTTCTTGGTTTGTTCCTTGTTGTCATAGGCTTCTCCATCCCGGGCCTCTCGTTTAGGCATTTGAGTGGCTATCTTTCTTTCTTCCACTTCGTATCTTTTAAAATGTTCTGGAACTTCAAAATGGTCTGGTTCCGGTTCCACTTTACTCGTGTTCTCTCTATGCTCGTGTATTATTGGGATGGTTTCGATTGCTAAGACTTTTGTTGGTCTTTCTTTTGATTCTTTTTGCATGGTTTCTAAATATTGTTCCTCAGAGTCAAACTCTGTTTCCATTTCTATGCTTTCATACTCTTCTTTCCATTCTTCCTCTACCATTTCCCCTGCTTCTACTTCTTGGAGGACAACCATGTAGAGGTTCACGTCATATCCTTCCTCGTCTATACAATCGTTCATCGTCAATACTTCCTCATTCACACACACATCTAATGTGGCTAGGATTTCCATCCAGCCATGTGGTTCGAAGAGTTCATCTGAAAAAATTTTATCGGGGTCTTCTATCGATCGATAGTTAGGGTGCCCTATTGGCCACATTTGTTTTTTACACTCCTCCTTCTTTGCTTCTTTACACATCCACAACTGGGCATCCTCGTGCATCCAAGATTGGTCACTTGATCCAGCACTGTGAATGGATAGGTCATCTTCTTCTTTGTGGACTGGATTCCATTGTAATGGAGGGACATCCCGATAAGCGAATGTGTGCAAATTTATCTTGGTAGTGTTCCCTTGATGTTGGAGATATAATGAATCTCTGCCCCAATCTTGTACTACTCGCATCTGTCTCATGAAGGGTCATCCTAATATCATCTCATAATTGTTTGCTTTTTCGAACTTACATATGGCCAGTGTGTGTTCAAATTCCACTCCACACGTGGTTAACTTAATTCCTTCCAATATTCCTAGGGGTCTCTCCACATGACCGTCTGCTAACTGGAGTTTCATGCGAGTGGGTCGTAAGGCTGGTTTTCCCCACTTTTCCCAAATCTCCTTCGTTGCAATTCCTACCCCAGCTCCTGTGTCTAAGATAGCTTTGGTCATGTACTCATTGTAGATGACAGGTAAACAGGTATTCCCTTCATCCCCTTCACTGAACTCTCCTACTTTATCGACTGGAACCTGTATTGTGGACTTATTTTCCAGTTCCTTTTCTTTTGATCCTCCATTCTTTGGCAGTGGTTTCAATTGATCTGCCATTTGCTTCCATAACTGGGGTTTAAGTCGAAGCAAATCTTCCACCGTTAATTGGCATTGTACTTTTGTTTTCTTTAACTCTGTTAAGTTATGCGAACTCTCTTTTCCCTTTCCTGTTCCTTTTCCATGCACCGTGGGTGCTCGTATTATCACTGACTCTCTTTCGTACTCTCCCATATAGTTAGGCAATGTTGAAATGCTTATGGTCTCCTCTCTACCTCTATCGAGTCTTGAGATCTCCTCGTAGACTTCCTCGAGGTTAGGATGGGGTTGACAGTTTTCCACATCTATTTCATCAAATGGTGGTGGATCGACACCATTCTTCTTTGTTTTGTTTGGGCTCTAGTGATGGCTTTTAGTGGCACTGTGTACTCCTTATCACTTCCCGATTCTTCTATGACCTCTATTACATTGATTGGTGCAGAACCTTGGTTTTTTACCGGATTCTTAGGGCAATCCCTAAAAAGATGTTCCTTTCCGCAATCACTGCAATATCCTTCCCAGATTCTAGGTGGTGGAGGGTTGTATGGTCGAGGGCACTCTCTAATGAAATGGTCTCCTCCACATCTATAGCATGGTCCTCTCTATACTGGTGGTCTACTGGGTGGTCTCATGGGTTGTGGTGCTTTAGGAGCTGTATACATTAGAGTGGAAGTCTCTGCTCCATAAGTCTGATCATAGCCTTCATACCCATAGTATGTAGTCTCATATGCCGGTTTGTATTCCATCATGTAGGCTTCATACGGATAGTACTCACTTGGTAGGGTTTCGTATCCCAGGTTTGTTGATTCTATCTGGGTCATTGTCGTGGCTGGTACTATAGCTCTTTCTAGATTTTCTTCTGGTTGCGCATACTTTACTGGTACTACTTGTTGAGGTTGCGACGGTTGGGGTCCTAGCACTGGTTGTGGTGGTGGGTATGGTGTCTGTTCAATTGGTCTAGGTACTCCCGTCTGTGTTGGATAAGGGTTGTATCTTGGGATCTCTCTGTTCGGGTCTCTAGGTGGATATCCATACGGTCGATACTGAGGTGGTTGGAAAGGGTGTGTTTGCCTATTAAATGGACAGTTCTCAGTAGTGTGATTAGTGTATTTCTGTTCTATGTGGCAGTACCAAGAAGTCCCTTGTTGTTGCTGCCTGTTGTATGGATAAGCTGGTTGTGCACCGCCCCCTCCTCGAACACACAGGTGAGTGGGGTGATCTCCTCCACATAAGCTACATCTCCGTAGCATAGGCAATCTTTGAGCTGGGTGTTGATAAGCTCTTTGCCCCTGTGCCCCTAATTTCTTGGCTAATAGCTCTGCTAATTCTTCCACGTGACTGGAGTTGGAAGAAATGGCACTCCTTGAATCGTCCGATTTAGCGTGGCTGGACTTGCTGTTGAGGTCCTCGGCCAAGTTATCTTCCAAATCAATACACTCCTGAAGACACTCACTCAAAGTTTGTAGTCTTTTCACGTACACTAGTGTTCTTAAGGTTCCGTTAGTGAGCCCATCTAAAAATAGTGAAATCATCTTTTGTTGAGTCGGTCTCTCTGCCACTGGGCATCTATCCACGTACTGGTTGAACCTTCTGGCGGCATTCTTCACCGTTTCATTAGGATTTTGTTTGAAGCTGTGGATTAGCGAAGCTGAATTGTGTTTGATTCCTCTCTTAGTGAATTCTCCTATGAATTCTTGAAAAAATTGTTCCATGTTTCCAAACTGATTGGGATCTAAGGGTTGGAACCAGGTTAGAGCTGTTCCTATGAGGGTGAGTCCAAACGCCTCATACTGTACAAAGAAGTCGTCCACTTGTTCCGCTCTTAGGACTTGTTTGAATTCAGCAATGTGATCATATGGTTCTCCTGATCCATCATAAGGGTTTCTTACACACTTAGCCACTTGAATAGGCCTCAGCCTTCTAACTGGTTCAGGTGGTCTGGGCATCACAGGAAGAATAGGGACAGCTGGTCGTATTGGTGGCATTCCAGGCTGTCTTCCTATCGGTGGTTGTGGTCTTACTGGTGGTCTGTACTGGTTTCCTATCCCTGGTTGGGTCTGATAGTGTGCTTGTACTCCTGGCGTGGCAAATTGTAAGTGAGCATGATTAGGTACGCTCCTATGGCTGGTCTGGCCTGATGCAGTATTTTCTGTTTCTTCTTGATTTCCAAATGGATTTTGTGAGGTTGTTGCCTGCTCTCTCTGAGGAAACACAGGTGTACCCATATATCTTAATCGAGACCTGTCTAAGATACTCACAGGCCAATACCTTCTTTGATCTTTATCCAGGTATGTGAGTCTAGTCTCATCATCCGGGTCTTTCAGTTCATAGAATGTCATGGGGTTCTCTTCTCTCCCTGGAACAGGTGAATCGGTTTGCAACAGTAAGTTTGATCCGTGAATCATATAGACTTCTAACAAATAGTCGTCTTGAGGTATCAAGTCACCTCTCAAGACACATGACACTCGGGATCTGCCTCTAGGGGTGGTCACAAACTCTTCTGGTTGTGTCCTTCCTAGGTTTTCAGGGTCTAAGAGTTCCCCTCTTTCATTGATCCTTTCCGGGAATTCAGTTACAATGTAGATATGTCCGATCTTGTCTACATATGCACCTCCTTCGTATTTGACAGCTGGTCGGGGTACAATTGTGGCATTTTGGGAAGTTACCATCCTGGCCACAGACCTATTTAAGCCATCCAGGTAGATTGGAATCTCCTGGGCATTGGTGGACACATACTGCAAGGTAGTACGGTAGTCCCCCTCCACAGTGGTCATGAAGCTTCTCGTTGGTGTGGGACCTTGCATGTCTTCCGAAGCCATGTGTAATTCCTCTTCCGAGTCACTAGAGGTCTCAGCGTAGATAGAGTGATGGCTAGCTTGGGCTGCACTTCCCACTGAAGATACGACACTCCTTCGACTACTTAGAACTCTTCCTGACCTCAAGTTCATTCACTCTCCTAAGCCTCTCTTTATGCTTCTTAGATTCCCCTTGGGTAGCTCTCCCAATGACTCAATTTGTCTGCCAAAAGAAGGGGTTAATCTGGGCGATACCACTTCCTGACGATACTACTCTCGGCGATACTGCACTGACCGCGATACGATACCAGAGGTCTATGCGATACGATACCAGACACCCAGACGATACGATATCAATCTGGTGTCGCGATATCAGAATTCTCGAGACACGATACGATCTCAAAAGACCGACGATACGATACCAGATAAAATATCGCGATACCTCACTAGGAAACACCACGATACGATACTGGCAAAATCGACGATACGATACCAGAGGCCACAGGCGATACGATCTCACCGTGATGAGTGCGATCGCGATACCAATCTTGGCGACACGATACCACTACAGTGTCGCGATACCAAGATAAGCAATCAACGATACGACACTTGGGGAGGGTACGATCGCGATACCAAAGTAGTGTCGCGATACCAAAGTATCAAGCGATACGATACCACCCGGTAAAGTGAAGTCGCGATACTAAAGACTTAGGCGATACGACACCACAATGGTGTCGCGATACCAAGTGTTAGTACCAGACGATACGATACCACAGCGGTGTAGCGATATCAGAATTCTCGAGACACGATACGATCTCAAAAGACCGACGATACGATACCAGATAAAATATCGCGATACCTCACTAGGAAACACCACGATACGATACTGGCAAAATCGACGATACGATACCAGGGATCGGACACGATCGCGATACCAACTCGGTGTTGCGATACCAAAATAGTGTCACGATACCAAGACTGATATCCAACAATACGACACCTCTGGCGAGTGTCGCGATACAAGGGAATTTTGGTATCGCGATACCAAAACTCAACCGATCGCGATACTCAAGCCAAAAGGTCTCCAAACTTGAAAATTTTTATACCCCCTTGCACCTCTCACCCTTCTCCTCACTCCTAAGCCTCTGTCTCTCACAAAATATGCAATTAATAAAAAATTTTCCCCCCCCGCGATACTGCGCATTCCTTTTAATCATTTGTTTGTGCAAGTTTAGAGAGTTTTAGGTATTAAATCTTAATGGGGACTCACCTTGGGTCTATCTAGTTTGCTTCTTGAGCTCTTGCACAAGCTTTGAGGCTCTATCCTGCACGATACCACTCTGACGATACCAGTCGCTGCTCGCCACGATACTGAAACACTGGGAAGTGTCGTTTGAAATGAAAATTTTTTGGTTTTTATAGTTTTTTGAACCGAACTTGAATTTTGGGTATTTTTGGTGATTTTTGGGGATTTTGGTCTACTCCTACTCCTCTTCTCCTTACTTCTCCTCTCCTTCTAACCTAACCCTAACTCCTTCTTCTCTTCCCTCCTCCTAAACCTAAACCTAAAACTTATCACACACACCTCGAAGATGAGAAGTGACAAGTGCTGAAATGGTGGACTACTTGCCAATGGACAAATTTGTGTCTACAAGTACGATTCGATCACACTCGGTCTATAACCATCACGAAGGCACCTCGGTTAAGTGACTCCCCGGCAACGGCGCCAAAAACGTGTGTACTTGAGGCACGAAGACTCAAGGACTTGTGCCAATGAGACTATACCTCAATTGCCACACAAGTGCATATAGTGGGATCTTTAACACACATTTAAATGTCAATCCTAAGGAGCGACTAACCAAGTGTATGAAGACGTGTGCACACGTGATGGATAATGAAGTGGTTTCGCTAGCATGCATGAGAAAAGACTACTACCTCTCACACCTACTGAAATACTGAAAGTGTTGCCGCAAGCCTCTTTTTAGCAGTTTTGGTATTTTGAGGTTTTCTCCCAGCCCAGAACTCCGAACATAAGCAATAGGGTACTCATTTCGAAGCTCTCGACGAGACGCATCCAACGGTGGTGGTTTCACTCACTCAATTCTGACCACTCTGCTTCAAGTTATGACAAAAACAGTGAATTACGGGAGTCACAAACACCCGCGCCATAGATTCTCCTAGCTTACACACGCACTACAGCAGCTCAAAACAAAGGGGAAGGGGTAGACAACAGTCCTACACATGCATTTCAAACATCACAGACACATACAAAAGCAAAATGGAGATCAAAATCAGCAAGAAAGAGGCAAACTCGAAAATTCAGAAGTGCTTCTTCTTCACAATGACAAAAAGTTCTTTACAAAGAGTCACTTTTGACTCATATACTAGTGCCCTAAGTTTGGTCCTTTCACACAAGAGACCGGCACTTTATTCACTAAAAGACTAATTTCCTACTATTGTACATGGGTAAATCACTAATCTTCTGTGGGGATGCATCTAGAGGACTCCTCTAGTGCATTTACAACGGAAAATATATACAAAAGTGGTTATGATACAAAAGTTGCGTGTCCAAATCGGAAAAATTTTGGGCCCCGTCTTTTTCTCTGCTTTGTGCGCTCTTTATCTCTGCAACAGTAGTCCATATCTCGTGAACACATTCTCGAATAAGAACTTAGCCGTAGTCTGAGCATCATTCTTTGTTGTGGCTTTAACTTCTACCCACTTTGTAAGGTAATCTGTGGCTACAATGATGTACTCTGCATGGGAGTTTCTAGCTGGGGGGTTAATAGGACCTATGAAGTCTATGCCCCACTTCGAAAATGCACGTCCTCCCATCATTGGCCTCAAGGGCATCTCGTCTTTTCTCACTGGATATTGTGCACGTTGGCATGTGTCACATTTCTTCACATAGGTATGTGCGTCCATATGAAGAGTGGGCCACCAAAGTCCTGAGAATAGAATGGTCTTGATCACTCGGTCAGGACCAAAATGTCCACCTGCAACACCGCTGTGTGCAATCTCTAAGACCTTTAAATAGTCTGATTCATGAACGCATAGTCTTAAGTAACCATCTTTGCCTCTTCGGTATAGGTTGTCCCCTACTAAGGCATAGCCTTGAGCCTCTTGCTCCATGCTTTGTCTTCTTGCTAGACTAGCCTCTTTGGGTAATCTTCCCGATCTCATAAACTCTACCAATGGAGCACTCCAATCTGGAATTAATGATACTTGATAAAGGGTCGCATGCTCCACTGGGGGTCTCTCTCTGCACCTTGGACAATTCTTAATCCACTCATGTATTTCTTTGTCCATGCTAGGCCAATACACTCCTAAACGCTTTAGATTATGCAATGTTCGTTGTTTAGAATAGTGATTTCCTAGCATTCCTTCATGGGCTTGTTGCAACCAACTACTATGTTCATCATCCTCCACACAACAAGCTAATACACCCTCAGTATCTTGTTTGTACATGCTTCCTGCTAATATGTGATATTTTTGTGATTTTACAATTTCTTCTTGTGATGTTTTCACATTCTTATTTGCAGGGCCAAAGGTGAGGACTGGTACCAACTTATTTGCCCATTTAGGAACAACTTCTAAATTGAACAGATAAGCATCGGGTAATTCGTCAGACACTCCTTGCGGTGACTCTCCTGAAGTGATGCGAGAAAGGTGATCTGCCCGAAGGTGGGTTCTACCTTTCCTGACAACAACTTCAAAGTCATATTCCATTAGTAAGAGGAACCATCTTACTAAGCGTCCAGTATTGCAAGGTTTATTGACCAAATATAACAAAGCTTGATGATCAGTGAAAAACTTGAACTTGTTGGCCAATAAATAGTGTCTAAACTTCTTCACAGCATATACCATGCCTAAGCCCTCTCGCTCAGTTGTGCTATAGTTCCGTTCAGCTGCAGTGAGCTGTCTACTAGCATATGCTATGGGCAAATCTAAGTTTCCTTCACTTGTGGGTTGTGCTAGCACACATCCTATGGCATGATTGGATGCATCCACATGGACATGGAAAGGTTTATTCCAATCAGGAGTGGTGAGTATTGGTGCCGTGCACAAACGTTTTTTCAGTTCGTTGAAAGAATTCTTGCATTCGTCGTTCCACTCAAAATTAGACAACAAGGCATAAAGGGGTCTAGCTATGATTGCGTACATGTGGATAAACCTATGGTAGTATCCACAATGGCCCATAAAGGCTTGTAACTCTTTAATATTCCTTGGCCTTGGTAGCTCCGCTATGGCTCGTACCTTATCTTCATCTGTTGAGATTCCATTCTTAGAAACAATATGACCTAAGATTTTACCTTGACGCACCATAAACACACACTTTTCTAGGTTCAGACACACTCGATATTCTCTACACTTGTTGAAGATTTGTCTGAGCTCAGGGATGTGAACCCTTCTTTCTTGCTAATGAGCACATAAATCATCCACATACACTTCTAAGCTCTTTCGCAAGAACTCTTTGAAGACATGACACATGAGCCTTTGGAATGTTGCAGGTGCATTGGTGAGCCCAAATGGCATCACCCGAAATGCAAAGATTCCCCACTCTGTAGCAAAACCTGTTTTGTGTTGATCTTCTGGGGCAATGGCTACTTGATTGTAACCTAAAAATCCATCAAGGAAGCTATAAACTTCCTTGCCTGCAACACGCTCCAATAGGTGTTCTGTGATTGGAAGTGGATAACTATCTCTAATCGTAGCGGCATTAACTTTTTTAAGGTTAATACACACTCGCAACTTCCCGTTCTTCTTGGGTACCACAACAATGGGGGACACCCATTCGGTATGCTCAATCTCATAGATGAATCCAGCTTCAATCAACCTATCAATTTCTTCTTTTATTTTGGCTGCATAGGTATCATTATATGTGTAGGGCTTCTGTTTGGTGGGCTTAGCATCAGCAGTCATGGGGATAGTATGAGAGCAAATTCTTGGATCTACCCCTTTCAAGTCTCTATAGTGCCATGCAAACACATCCCTATATTCCCTTAATAGAGCTATGAGCTCCATTTCTTCTCTTGCACTTAGGTCATCTCCTATATATGTGCATCTCTCTTCGTTCTCTTCAATGGTCACTACAATCTTCTTGGTCTTTTCTTTATTATCATATGATTCTCCTATGATGGCCTCTCTCTTAGGCATTCGTACCAAAATTTTGCGGTCGTCAACTTCATATTTCTTGAAGTTTTCTGGTACTTCAAACAATGATTCCTCCTCTTCTTGTTTCGCTGCTTTTCTTTTCTTTTTCTTTTGATTACTCTCACTTCCATCCTTTGAGTTTACTGCTTTAATACTTGTGAGAGGTTCTTCTTCTTTCTGGGTGAACACTCCTATATCTTCTAGATAGTGCTGCTCTGAGTTAAAGCAACTATCCATCACAATAGACTCCAGATCATCGTCATTCTCTTCTTCTTCTATGACATCACTAGGGTCACATTCTTCTAGCAAGGGTTGACACATGAACACTGAGATATCATAACCCTCCTCATCACAATGAGGTGTCCACTGTTCCTCATTGACAGCAATGTCCATGGTGGCTAAGATTTCTGGCCAGCCATGAGGCTCAAACTCCTCATCTGGAAAGATCATCGGTGTGTAGGCTGGGTCTCTAACTGGTCTATCTCCTAGCGAAGTTCCTTCTTCTCTTGCCTTTAAACGTTTTTCCTCTTCCTTTGCGACCTTGCACATCCACAAATGAGTATCTTCATGCAGCCATGATGGATCAGGTGAACTTTCAGAATGCACAGAGATGGAATCTTCTTTCGCTTTGTGGATAGAATTCCACTGTAGGGGTGGTACATCTCTGAAGGTGTAATCCTTCAAATTGACCTTGGTGGTGACCCCTAAGTGTTGTAAGTACAAGGAGTTAGTTCCCCAATCCTGTACTATTTGCAATTGTCGTAGGAAGGGTCTTCCTAGGATCATCTCATAGATATTATTTTTCTCAAAGTCGCATATAGCAAATGTGTGCTCAAACTCTACACCACAAGTGGTTAGAGTGATCCCTTCTAGCAATCCTAGAGGTCTTTCAAAATGACCATCAGCCATTTGAAGCTTCATTCTAGTTGGTCTTAATGTGGGCTTGCCCCATTGCTTCCACAAGGAGGTGGTCGCAATAGCAACACCAGCACCTGAATCTATGATTGCTTTGGTTGTGTAACCTTGGTAGGTGATTGGAAGATAAGTATTACCTTCTTCACCCTCACACATGTCCCCTATTTTGTCTAGAGGTATCTCTGGTACCCTTTGCTTGGAGCCTGCTTTTGGCATGTTGGAATCAAGTTCTGGAACCTGATCCTTCACATGATTCCAAAGCTCAGGTTTTGCTTTGAGAAGCTCTTCTACAGTGAGATGACACTGAACCTTAGTCTTCTTCACAACATCCGTGTTCCTTGGAACCACTGAGTCTTCATTTCTTACTAGTATTGTGGGAGCTCTAATCTGGAGAGATTCAGATTCCCATGGGCCTGGAAATTGAGGCAGTTCTTCTAAGGTATTAGATTCAAAATCTAACCTTTCGTCTTCTTGTTGTTCTGCTTCATCTCCGTAAATAGATGGAATGTCTTGGGGAAATTGATCATGAAGATCATCAATCTCAAGAATAGGAGGGGAATTACCCTTCTCCTTGGCCCATTTATCTTCTTGTATTTCCCGCAAGAACTCTTGAGAGTACTGTTGAATTGAAGGAGGTATTCCAGCATCTGTGGAATTAGGAACATAAGCTCCCCTTGGTGGTGAGCTTCTTCTCTCAATAACTGGTTGAGCCTGTGGAGGTAAAGAAACTTGTGGTTTGGTTACCAATTGCTCTAATCTTTCTAGTAAGCCCTGGAAATGCAAATCTGATTTGATAGAGTTTGTCTGATTGAACTTTTGACTAGTCTCAAGTATGGCTTGAGCTTGTTCTACCATTTTCATGCACATTTTCATCCGTTCAATCTCTAAATCTGCTCTAGGGTAACTCTTGTCTAGGTTTGCCGCTGTAGGCCCTTCTTGAAGTCGAGCCTGGTAGGCCTTGAACATCATGTCCAAGCCTTCTGGGGTTGGATCTGCAAGAACAGACCCTGGTTGCGGTCTAATTACAATGGGTGGTGGGGTGGGATGAGGTGGAGTGGATGGAGTTTCGGCATGCAAGGGGTTTTGAGATGCAATGTCTTCTATTTTTGTTTTTGCGTCTTTCAAGCTTTCTTCTAGTTCCGATAACTTTTTATTCCACTTACGATTGGCCTTTTCTCTAGTATCCTTCCATGTTCTTGTTTTCCTCTTACTAGGCTCTCCTGATTCACTCGACTCTGATTGCTCTGCTGGTTTATCTTGTTTTAATGCTTGTGCCCTAGTAACTACCTGTATAGGTGCCACATTACTGCTACTTGAACTTGAATCCGCCACTAAGCCTACCACATTAATGGGTGTAATCTTGGGTGCGCTAGAGGGGTTTCTTGGACAATCTCTAGGGAGATGGTCTTTGCCACAATCAGGGCAAAAAGCCTGTATGGTGATAGCCTGTCCTTGACTCGGAGATGATGGGTGGGGACAGTCACGAATGAAATGATCACCTTGACATCTAAAACAAGATCCTCTAGGGGCTTGTGGTCTCATTTGTCTCAATTGGGGCCTAGGGTTAGGATTTGTGTACATGACATTGGAGTATTCTGGCTCCCAATTTTGCTCCATAGGTGGTGCCTCATATTGATACGAGTAAATCTCGCTATGTTCAGGTGACTCTGTGTAATACGCATGTGGACTACCTTCATGGGAGTAGTCTGAACTATGAGCATGAGGATCATTATCTGGTATCCATGGGGTTAGGGGCACCAATGCTCTATTTAGATTTTCCTCTCCCACAGCATATTTGACTGGAATCATGTTGGCTGGAGCTGGTGGTTGGTTTCCCAAGACAGGTTGTGGCCTATATGGTACCTGATATTGTTGTTGTGGTCTATAATATGGTTGTTGGTATTGGTTCTGATACCTACCTTGTGGGTAAGGTTGCTGATAATTCTGTCTAACAGCCTGCCTATTGTAGGGACAATCTTGAGCCGTGTGGTTTGTGTATTTTCTCTCAATAGTGCAATATGGAGCATTCCTTTCTCTAATGTTTTGGTTTTGCATTGGGCATACATTAGCCATGTGGTCGCCCCCACAAGTATAACACCGATTCACTGGTGTGGCTCTCTGTGTTTGTTTATTTTGGACTCCCAGCTTCTTGGCAACTTGCTCAGCTATCTCCTCTATTTCCGTGGAGATTTTTGAAGTATGACTAGTAGGACTATATGAATCCTTATAGAGTTTGGATAATCCTAACTCCTCACCCAAGTTATCTTCTATGTCAATGCATGTCCGCACGCACTCTTCTATGGATCTAGGCTCTTTCAAATATATATATGATCTTAACTTTGTGCTCAGTAAGCCATCTAAGAACAAAGCCACTTGTTTGGCTGGTGTGGGTAACTCGGGAGTAGGGCATCTTTCTAGGTACTGTCTGAACCTTCTACCTGCTAGTCGCACTGTTTCTTGGGGTGTCTGCTTGAAACTGTGGATCAGGGACGATGTGTTATGCCTAATACCACTCTTGGAAAATTCTACAATGAATTCGTCTAGCAGTTGACCTATATCGCGATAGTTGCGACTACTCAATGGTTGAAACCAAGCCAAGGCAGTGCCCTTAAGAGTCAAACCAAATGCCTCGTATTGGGTGAATAAATCCTCAACCTGTTCAGCTCTTAACACTTGTTTGAACTCGGCCACATGATCATAAGGATCTCTTGACCCGTCAAAATAATTCTTCATTGCCTTGATCACTTGAGTGGGTCTAAGGGTTCTTGGGTGCTCTCGGGGTCTAGGCAACGGAAAATCATGTTCATCTCTTTTTTGCCTATGTGCTTGATGTCTCTCTCTTTCAGGTCTTTCATTTTCAAATCCTGATCTATTCCTGCCCACGGTGTGTGCAAAACTTACCTCAGGTCTCTCTCTAGTTCTTTCTCTCTGGGCTTCATGAGCGTGGGATAATCCTACTCCTTGGAGGCCATGGGAAACATTGGATCTTGGTGGGGGAAAAATCAATTCATTCTTCCAAGTACATGCATGTCTATCATGTTCTGTTACCAAGAAAATTTTCTCTGATGTGTTATCCAGGTAGACAACCTTGCCTGGTATCTCTGGATCCTTGAACTCGTAGATGATGACTATGCCCAATTGGCTAGGTTGATCTGGCTTGAATCTCCAAAAGGCTTCCTCTGTTTCTCTATTCAAAAATAGTTCTATGCTTTTGTTATCTTGAGGGATCCAGTCTGGAGTGATCACTCGGGTCAAAACTGACTTACCTCTAGGAGTCTGGGGTCCTTGTCCTACATTTCCTTGTTCTAGGTCTCCTATTTCATTCTCAGGAATGACATTTCCAAACTCATCAGTCCTATCTGGTAGGTTGGTGACCACATACATGGTTCCTTCCTTATCAATGTATGAACCCTCTTCGAACTTGACCACCGGGTGTTCAAGTCCAAAGGATTGATCTAGATTTTTGAGTTGGACCACTGATCGCCTCAGACCATCCTCATAGATGCGAGCACCTAATTGGTTGGTCCGAATATATTCCAACTGTGTCTTATAGGGACCTTCTGGTGTTTGTAGATGGGCATTCCCTGAGCCACCTGCAGGTTTTCCCATACTAAAAGACATTTCTGAATCACTTGTGTCTGAACTTAGTAAAAGATGACCACTTAGTTGTGGTGCACAAGACTTGGATGTATGGTTGACACTAGCCTCAGAAGATCTAATGCTTTGTTTATCCTTGCCTAAGTGTCTACCAGATCTCAGGTTCATAAGCTTTAGTCAAGAGTCCAAATTTTCCCTTTGGTATGGTTCAAAATTCTTTGGAGTCCCCTTGGTTCCCTAGTCCCACATGAGGGTCAACTTCAAATTATCCTATCTCAAAATCAACGCGTTATTCTTGAAAAAAACAGTTGAGATCGTGTAGGATTTAAAACGAGCTTTCCAACGAGCTATAGAGCTCAAAAAATGGACTTTGGATGAAAAAGTTATGCCAAATCAGGCTCCTGGGGGTCAAAACAGGCAAACAGGACCTTTTAGAGAAAATCGCAATTTTGTACCTTGAGAATCGTGTTCACGAAACCGTGTTTTCACAAAATCGTGTTTCTGAAAATCGCGATTTTGATCACAAAATCGTGTTTCTGAAAATCGCGATTTTGATCACAAAATCATGTTTCTGAAAATCGCGATTTTGATCACAAAATCGTGTTTCTGAAAATCGCGATTTTGATCACAAAATCGTGTTTCTGAAAATCGTGTTTTTTGACATGAAAATCGCGATGTTGAGCACAAAATCGTGTTTATGAAAATCGCGATTTTGAGCACAGAATCGTGTTTTAGAGAATCGTGTTTTTTCCACAAAATCGTGTTTTTGGCATGAAAATCGCGATGTTGAGCACAAAATCGTGTTTATGAAAATCACGATTTTGAGCACAGAATCGTGTTTTAGAGAATCGTGTTTTTTTTCACAAAATCGTGTTTTTGGCATGAAAATCGCGATGTTGAGCACAAAATCGTGTTTATGAAAATCGCGATTTTGAGCACAAAATCGTGTTTTAGAGAATCGTGTTTTTTGACATGAAAATCGCGATTTTGAGCACAGAATCGTGTTTTAGAGAATCGTGTTTTTTGACATGAAAATCGCGATTTTGAGCACAGAATCGTGTTTTTGAAAATCTCGATTTTGACTCAAAGAATCGTGATTCACAAAATCGTGTTTTTTGCTGAAAATCGTATTTTCTCAGAATCGTGTTTTTGGCATGAAAATCGCGATGTTGAGCACAAAATTGTGCTTTTAGAAAATCGCGATTTTGAGCAAAAAAATCGTGATTACACAGAATCGCCTTTTTTTCACAAAATCGTGTTTTTTAACTGAAAATCGTGATTTGTGAGAATCGCGATTTTGAGCACAATCACAGAATCGTGATTCTAAGAATGACCACAGAATCGTGATTTTTTTCAGCCAACTTTTACGGGGGAAAACAGAAAATCGTGATTTTTCAAAAAATTTTGAATTTTCACAGAATCGCGATTTTCATCACAGAATCGCGTTTTTTGGCGGGAAATTCAAATTTCTTAGCGCCGGCTATGACGAGCTCCGTATGAGCAGAAAATCATGAAAAAAACACAGCGCTTGCTCTCCCTTGTCTCTCCTAACTCCTTCCCACACAATAATGCATGAAAAATGGTATGAAGATGGTGAAAATGCACTAAAAAACAAGAATTTTCTATGAAGAAGAAGGTGGAAGAAGGTGGAGGTGATGATGATGATGAAGATGAAGAGGAAAAAACAGAAAATGAACTGAAATGACAGTTTTTTTACCTTCCAACGTCGCAAATCTATGATCTTACCATCACAACGCTCGTCCTCGAAGCTCTCTCCCCGGCAACGGCGCCAAAATTTGGTGTAGCTCAAGCGGAAGCACCACCTCCTTTACTTGTCAATCCGTGGAGACGTGAGGACCGGTATGAAGACCACGAGCAAGTGAAGGCACAAGTGCGTGAGTGAAAGCACACAAACATGCACACACATACACACACACGCGCACAAAGTAAGATCAAAGAGAGGAACAATGGAAAGCTTAGATTGCAAAAGAGTTCTCTTGAAAAAGTTCTATTCTCTCACAAGCCAACCCCCAAAAATGAGCTCTCTAGCTCTTTTTATAGTTTTTTGACTAGTTTTGGCCCTGTCCAGACCTAGTGTCCGGCCTAGTTAAAAATTAGGTTCCAGGGCTTATTTGAGGGCTCAAACGAAGTCTAAAAATTATGAAAATTGGTACGATGGTACTTCTAATACTCCTCAAGCTCGAGGACTCCTCGGCTTGAACAAAATGGAGTTACTAAAAATAGATAATGGTATTTACAATGATTTTTAGTGATGAAAATCACTATTTTTGTAGGGGATTCTTCTGAAAATTTGACATACACTTCTTGGAGCTCCCTACTTGCTCCCTTTCCTTGTGTGTCCACCTTTTGATGTGCTTCCATGCTTTGTCCTTGACTTTGAGCTTCAACACAGGTGGACCACGATACGATACCACTGGGTGACTGCGATCGTGATACCAACACTTGATGATATGATACTAGAATGGTAACCTGATACCTCAAGTGGGTATGCACGATACGATACCTCGACAAGTATCGTGATACACAAGAGTTCTGGTATCGCGATACCAAATCTCAACCGGGCATGATACTTGGAGTTTTTGAGGTCGACATTCAAATTTTTTTGCAAATATGTGTACCTTAGGTTCTCCTTGTCACTCCGTGCCTTTGGATGCAATGTCACTCACCAAACTCAAGATATCACACTCGCGATACCACACGCAGGCCTTGTCACTCCGTGATACCACAAACTCAAGATATAACACTTGTGATACTAGACACAGGCCTGTCACTCTGCGATACCATCTTCCAGTTTTTGGGGTATTTTGAGCGTATTCCACATGTATTTTTTAGCATTTTAGCTCTGAACTCCCTGTGCTTCTTTCTCACAACCACAAGTGAAAAACGAGGTGAATGTACAATCAAAAATGAAAAAAATCAAAGAAGATGAAGATGGGGAGGAAATGGTGGTGATGGTGAAGATGAAGATGAAGATGAAGAAAAACTCAAAAACTGAACTGAAAATGGTGATTTTTTTACCTTCCAACGTCGCTATTCTACATCTTACCGTCACATGCTCATCCTCCAAGCTCTCTCCTCGGCAACGGTGCCAAATTTGGTGTCATTCTAGCACAATGGCAAGTACCAATGTGACGAGATACACCTCATAAATGTCAATCTGTGGAGACATGAGGACCGGTATGAGGACCATGAGCAAGTGATGGCACAAATGTGTGAGTGAAAGCATACAACCATGCACACACACGCACACAAGGTAAGAGCAAAGAGTGGAACAATGGAAGGACTTTCATTACGAAAGAGTTCTCTTACAAAAGCTCAATTCTACAACAAGCTAACTTAAAAAATGAGCTCTCCAGCCCTTTTTATAGTTTTTTGAGTGGTTTTGGCCCTGTCTTGACCTAGTGTCCAACCTAGTTAAAAATTAGGTTCCAGAGCTTATTTGGGGGCTCAAACGGAGTCTAAAAATTATGAAAACTCATAGGATGATACTTCTAATACTCCTCAACCTCCAGGACTCCTCGGCTTGAAAAAAAGGGAGTTATAAAAATGGAATATGGTATTTACAATGGTTTTTAGTGATAAAAATCACTATTTTTATAGGGATTTCTTCTGAAAATTTGGCATGTGCTTCTTGGAGCTCCCTATTTGCTCCTTCTTCTTATGTGTCCACTTCCTAGATGCACTTCCATGCTTTAGCCTTGACCTTGAGCTTCAACAACTGTAGAAATAGATCAAACTGATGTGAAAAGTACTCACCACCTCCATGAGACCTGATTTTCTTCAAGCTTCTTCCTGTTTGGTCTTCCACTAATGCCAAGTATTTCTTAAAACATGTAAAAACCTCATCCTTATGCTTCATAAAATAGAGAACTATCCACCTACTGTAATCATCAATAAAAGAGACATAGTAGCTTGATCGTGAGATGGATGGATCTTTGCTAGGAGCCCACACATCAGTGTGTACAAGCTCCAAATAATCTTCATGAATGTATCCTTTCCTGTTAAATGGTTGCCTACGAGCTTTGCCAAATTGACAAGCTCCACATTTGTAGATCATATGCTGCTTAGTCACATTAGGAATCCCAAGCACACTTTGATCCCTGCAAATTTGCTTCAAAGTTCTCTCTCCTATGTGTCTAAGCCTCTTGTGCCATATTTCCAACTCAGTTAGGGTTTGATCTCTATAACTGAATAGGGCTATGTTTGTTGTGCCTTCAATTTCAAAAGTAAACAATCTACCTGACTTCTCACCTTTGGCTATCCTTTTGAATCCTTGTTGGGGGTGTTCCACATATGCTCCATGCTTTGTGAACCTGACTTGTATACCTTTCTCTAATATCTACCCAACACTAATTAAATTTTTGGTTATGGTAGACACATATAGAACTTTGCTTGAAAGGTTCATACTACCATCTAATGTCTTAACATTTCTAATTTTCTTGATTGAATGCTTGGTGTCATCACTTGTTTGCACCTCATGCTTTCCCTTTGGTTCTTCTAGATCAGATAAGAGTGCTACATTCCCTGCCACATGATTTGAACAACCTGAGTCATTGTAAAAGAGATGCTCATCATCTTTAGCTTGCTTGGATTTCAAGTTCATAATGAGCAGAGAATCGTCTTGATCTTCAGTATAGTTATTGAAGTCCCTTCTTCCTCTAAAGCCTCCTTGATATTTGTTGTTATTGTAGCCTTGATTGTAGTTGTGGTTGTAGTTGCCTACACCATTGTTGTACCTGCCTCTTGTTTTTCCATAGCCTCCTCTATGGAAGCCTCTTCCCCTTTGGTTCCTTGTATTTTTGTAGCATTCTTCAGTAGTCTGGTTGTTGAGACCACATATGTTGCATGGTGAGTTTTTGTAAGGTCTCCCCCTACCTTGATTACCTCCTCTGCCCCTACCTCTTAAACCTCTTCCTGCAGAATTGGCTTGAGAGGTACTAGCCTCTTCATCTTTTTTCTTACTATTACCTTTATCCTTAGCTTTATTCTTATTTGTATAAAGGGCCTCTTGATTTGTAACCATTTCTATTGAGATTTACTTCATGGGTGAAGAGTTGTCCCATCAAGGTGTTGAGATCATGTATCTGCATATCCATGTAGAGATCCATTGCAGTGGTAAAGAATTCCCACTTATCATCAGCTTTAATCCCATTGATGATCTGTCTCACTATGTGCTCTTCCTCTATCTCCTCTCTAGTGCTTGCAAGTTGGTCTACAACATCCTTCATTTTGGTTACATAGTCGGCCACTCCTTGCTTTGATTGCTTCTTGAGAGTTGTGAATTCCATCCACAACTCATTCTTCCTAGCTCTTGTGTTGGAGGAGAAGTATGATGAAAGCACTTCCCAAGTCTCTTGGGAGGTTTTACAGTTTCTAACATGAGGTAACAAGAAATAAGAGATTGAGTTTAGTAAGTATGACCTTGCAAGAGCATCCTTTGCACACCATGTGGTTAGCTTCTCTTGCTCTTCCCTTGTTGATTGATTCTTGCTTCAGAAGATTGGCATGTCTTCATCTCTTGAGATGTATCCATACAAGCTTCTCCCTTGGAGGTATGCTTGCATCCTTAGGGACCATGCTGAATAGTTGTTCATATGCAATTTGTCAATAAAGGATGGAAAACCATCTCCCATCTTGATTGTGCTTGTTCTGATACCACTGTTGAAGGAGATGGTGAATAATCACAAGAAATGAGATGGTGTAGCTAAATCTTGCTTCACACTTGCTATAATTGATGATTGGAGAGTGTTGTGGACATCCTTAGATAGCTAATAAGCATAAATGATCATATATGTTTCTTGGAAGATGATGCACAAATGATTGAATCAAAACAGATAGGTTGGCATATGATTCAATGCACAAAACTTGCTATTTTGGTTGAGACACCAGCTCAATCTTTCACTTAAATCTCTGTGTACAGTAGCAATTAGTAAAATTCATTTTGGGGATCTTTAATTAGCTTAACAAACTACCATTCATGAGTGGAATCATCTAAAATGATGAACCATATGCAGAGAATTATGTTAAGCAAGTAAGGCAATACTCTTAACTTATGGGCCTAGACAGTCACATACCAGTGAGCATTAGTTGATTGATATCCAATGATTGAGAGAATCAAATTCAAAGAATCTTTGTAGGATCATAGTAGACAGTATGTTGAATATGTCATGCTTTGAATGATCCAAATTGATGCATTGCACAGTGAGAGCAAGCTCAGACAAAATCACTATTCTAATGGAGTGTGTTATGGTAGAAAAAGATATCCCTTCTTTAAATTGGTTCATAACCTTAACTTTCCATTCTTTTTGGGTATTATCATGATCCTCAAGACTGATTCCATGTGCTCAATCTAGTAGATTAACCCCACAATACATACCATATCTTTTTCCTCCTTGTTTTTGTCAAATAAACATTTCTGTAAGTGTAATGTGGTTGTTACTAGGTTTGGCCTCAAGGGACATGGGTATTCATGGACACATACTTCTAGATTTATCCTATCATATCCTTTTATGTGTAGAAAAATACATATACAAAGTCTTTCATTGGTTTTCTAAGCTTTATCTCTTCATCCTTTGTCATCTTGTGTGAAATAAAAAAATTCTCACCACACTCTTCCTTATTACTAAATAGTTTCAGTGCTCTCTTTGTTCTTTGTTAAGGGCAGAAGATTTTGCAGGGAAAGTAGTTTGGTCAGATCTTTATTGTCTACTAAATTGGATATTTGGTCAGTCAGATTTTTGCTAAATCAGATCTATGATGAATCGGAATTTTAATAGTTAGCTATAATCTAGTTGTAATGATGATGTAACATGAAGTAGGTCGTGTTTTGGTTATGCCCATATATATGTGTTTGTTTGTCGTGAGGTCGAGAGAGAGAGAGAGAGGGACAGAGAGGAAAAAGAAGGACAAGAGGAGAGTTAAGAATTCTAGCGAATGCTGAAACCAAGTAGTATTGTTTTGTATCGTCACTATTAGCGACTATTTATTGTGTAATTCCTAATATTCTGATAATATTGGTGCAATTTTTGCTTAATCAGATTAGTGTTGTGTAGGATTACTTATGTCTATGTGATTTAGTCTTGAGTATGTGTTGACACAATAAGAAAGCAATGTATCGATGTGTTAGATCATGAGCATTTTCTGTACAAGTGTGTGATTTAGTTTTGAGAATTGATTTTTCAAGATTTTTGCTACATGAGGTTGTAATTAGGTGTTGATGAACCCCAACACATTTGGCGATCCTATTGTGCTTGCTCAAAGAAGCAAGAAATGAATGTCCAAAACAAGGCAAAGAATTGGTAAAGTATATTACACACGAGTGCAAGCACAAGCTGGTAACGTGGATCCATTTCTTGATTCATATGATTGGTATGAGGTGCAAGAAGGTTCAATTTTAGAATTTGAAGAAGAGCGAGGATGATCAAGTGCAATAGAAGCAAGGCTGGTGGGGAAAATTTTAGGAGCATTGATCTTGATAGAAGCAGGTACAGGAGTAAGAAGGCGAATCCAATTCGACCTGCTTGTAAGGACTACCATGCAAAGACCTAGGGGTACACCTCAACCATTGCCCATGGCAGAACCACCTCCTAATCCCAAAGTCAAAGCAACAAATTTTAGAGGAGAATCAAAAGAAGATGCAGATTTCCATGTTGCTCAATTTGGAATTAAATGGATCGCCAATGATTATCCAACATTATATGATGATGTAGTTGAACTACAACAATTTGCAACCACATTAGAAGGAAAAACCATGAGCTAGTTCAGCAAATATGGTATGGCTCATTTTGCTACTTATAATGCATTAAAAGCAACATTCTTCCAAAGATTTAGAAGAGAAAAGACTCCCTCTGATGTTTTGAGAAAACTCAGAGCAATCAGACAAAAGAATATGTTGGTCGAAGATCATGCTCAGAAATTTAGAATTTTAATGGAAAGATTACCAGGTAATGAGAGGCCTACTGACGAGATGTTAGCATGTTATTTTCTCAAAGGATTAAGAAGTAATATTAAGCATGCCATGGCTAGTATTGATATAGCCAATGGTTTTGATGTGTTGGTAGTAGAAGCTGCTAGTGTAGAAAAGAGTTTTGGTAGAACAAAGAAGAAGTATAACAATTCGAGCTCTGATGAAGAATCTAATACAAAATTAGATTCTAGAAAAGTTATGACATATTTAGATTCAAGAAGTGAAGAAGAATAAGTTCTTGTACGAAGGGACCATAAATTAAAAGGGAGATAGGATAAGGACAAAGCTCTGATTAATAATTTAAAGAAGCATGGGTACTCAATAATTGCACCTAAGGAAAAAAGGTTTTATGAAATATGTGAGAAAGGAGGCCTTAGTACATGTCAATCTTGGTATAACCCAAAGTATAGAGGTCAACATGCAAGGTAGGATAATAGAGGTAATAATGATGGTGCAGCAAATCAAGCCACTCCGATTCAAGGACATGGTGGTTTTCAGAGGCAGTACCAAGGGAGACCTCCACGGAGAGATCATGGAAATTAGCCAGGGAATCACCAAGGTCATCAACCAGGAAATCAGCAAGGACAACTAGCTAGAGTGATGCCATGTGGGTATTGCTTTGCTCAAGATCATTGGATTGGCCCCGATTTCCCATTATGGGTTAAGCATAGAGAGGAAAGAGGTATACTAGTTATTCGGTATAATCAGAATAATCAACAAGGGCAACAACAACAACAGGCCCAGCAAGTTGCTCAAGAAAATATTGTAGTAATTGATTTATCAGATCAACAACTTGAGAGTGATCTGAGTGCAAGTACATTTGAAATTGGAAGTAAGGATCATGAGGATCAATGGAATTGCGATTGTAGACAATGTGTTATGACAAAGGATGTGGAAGTATTGGCAGTAACAAGATGAAAAAATATCTTTACTCCATATCAATGACTTGTCATTTTCCATTCATCTCTTTGAGATTCAACTTATCTCATTTATAGCAGCATTCTAAGCATGCAATGTTCCATTCATGGAGTCCTCCATCTTTCCATTCTCCAAAAGATACTTTACCCCCAGATACTTGGACATCATGTCCAAGATTTTTAGGATCTTTTCAAGTAAGTCCAAGTGGAGAAAACTTAGAAAAGAGCTACCCATTAGGGGATATGGAGATTGAAAGAACAAAATTATATGTAGAGATGGTGGAATTGGCCCAAGCCATATTCAAATCCAGAAGAATTTTCAATCTCTCTAAATCCATCAAACCATAGTCACACTTTTGGATCCTGTTAAAATTATTAGAGCAATTGAAGGGCTAAGTAAGAGGATTTAGCCCCACAAAAGGCTCCTTCCATCCACATTGAGAAGTTTTCTACCAATAAGAAACTTATGTTCCTAACTGCATAGAGTGTGGAATACCTTCCTCTCAAGCATCCTTGTGGTAAATCCAAGTACTCTCAAGCATCCTTGTGGTAAATCCAAGAAGATAAATGAGCCAAAGAACAAGGGAAATCCCCACCCATCGAGGAAATAGATACTTACATGAAATTTCCTCAAGACATTCCATCTCTATATGGAGATAAGATGGAACATCAATGAGGAGAAGTTTTAGACTTTGAGTCTAAATCCTTACATGAGTTGACTAAATTCATTGGACTATGGGAGTCTAAATCACTTCAAATGTGATCACCCCTTGTATTAATCACAAATCAAGATTCAATCATACCAAGGAACACTAATGCTTTCAGAAACACTAAGGTGGAATGTCATCTCACCTTATAAGATTTTTGAAGGTAAAACAAGAGCTATGGAAATGCATGGAAAATCAAGTTCCACAACTTGACTCTATCCACCTCAAGACATTCTCCAAATAAAAGGTACTCGGGATCCCTATAGATAAGATACAAGATATGAATGAAGTTGAAGAAGCGAATACCTGCATCTTGAGCTTCCAATAGCATCGTATAATCTTCTAGTATAATCTCCATAAATTTACAGATGATGGCTTGAAATCATCTCAGATTGAAGGGTGCATATATTGTTTGCTCTAGTGTAGCATCAAGGTTCTAAGGATTTTGCTTATGAAGTCCAGTGGTTTCTTCTTTGGTGGCTGCCAAGTGCCTCTTTGAAAGGCACACATTACAATTGAACTTGGTGTTGTGCTCCATAGTAGCTCATAGCATATCTTCAAGGGTCTTGACATTGTCTTGAGGGTGATCCTCTAATTGTGTCTCCAAGATGTTATGTGTTTCCCATGAATCAATCATTGAAGGATGCATTTTTTTAGTAGCAATGAGTTGGCTTGAGACTACATCATATTCAACTACTTCTACAACTTTTTATTAAAATTACCTAAAGTGGTGTATTCCTTGTGTACTTGATGCATACATGTAAATTTTTGGTTGAAGCATTTTACTTGAGCATGCCCCTATAGGGAATACGATCACATGTGCTAAAAACTCCTCTTATCTTGTAATGGGAGTTGGTAAGATCATTCTAACTACTATTGATGGCAATTCTTTCACAGTGTTAAATGTTATATATGTGCCACGGATCAAGAAAAATATGTTGATAGTTTCAACATTAGCCAAGATTGGCTTGGTTGTCGAATTTTTTTATGACATATGTACAATTCATGATCTCTCAAATGGTGATGTTATTATTGCCTCTAGCATTTCATGTCATGGGTTTTATAAGCTAATATGCTGTGCAAAATCTGTGAATGATTTAGCATGTGCAGTTCAAGATTCTCAAGCTATCTAAATTTTGGCATGCATCCTTTAGTCATCTAATTTTTGCTAGTTTTCTATGCCTTGAAAAATATGAAATGCCATCCTCTTTGCCCAAACTTAAGGCAGCTTGTAAACATGTGTATGAAGGGTCCATTTTGGACAAAATGCAGAATTCCTCCTTCCAAAAAGATGGTTTGGTTTGAGATTCTCATAAATTGCAGCTTCTTCATAGTGATGTATGTGGTACTATGCAAACACCTTTATTTGGGAAGTACCTTTAATTCATAAAGCTTGTTGATGATTTCTCCATGCATGTATGGGTGTAAGTGAAAGAAAAGTTGAAAGTGTTTATGTGAGTCAAATAATTTTTAGCTACACATGAAAATATTTCAACATGTAAATTGGGCACCCTCTATTTTGATCGAGGGGAGGGATGCATGTCCTCTAATTTTAATGCATTTCTAGTTGAGCATGGGATAAAACATCAATGTAAGCACATCTTTTGTTACTTGATTGGCACTTTGATACTTGGATTGTTTCATCCCAAGGGGGGATCACTATCACTAGATTTACATGCTTTCTCTGACTTGTATTGGGCTGGTTACTATGAAACTCAGGTGCCCACTGGTGGTTATTGCTTAATGCTTGGTAGCTCATGCATATCTTGGTTGAGAAAGGAGTAGCCTAGTGTGGCTTTACTTCTATTTGTGAGGTTGAGTATTGGGTAGCTTTCATAGTGAATGTTGAGTGTGTGTGGCTCATATGCCTTTTGGTTGATTTGGATGTTGGTCAATCTTCTACCACCATCTTCACTAGCAGTGAGAGTGCATTGGCACTTGTGAGGAACCTTATTTTCCATGCTGGCACAAAGCACATTGAGGTGCACTATCATTATATTAGGGAGAGGTTCTCTATTTAAGAGATCAGTTCGGCTTATATGTCTACACAGGATAATATTGAAGACCTTTTCAGAAAGACTTTGCCTAGGGAGAAGTCTAAAGCTCTGTGAAAATCTTTGGGCTTACTTCCTTTTGTGGATTGATCTCTTTCCACATAGCTTGGGAACTCCTTATACATGAGTGTTAGCTCCTTTTTCACTACATCACACCCAAGCAGGATTTGTTGATATATTTAAATAGAGATGTATGTGAACACATTTAGGACTGCCAGTGCACTTGTTTCCCTCTTTAGGAGGTTATTTTTCCCTACTTGTATATACACCTATAACCCTAATGGGTGGCTTATCTTGAACTTTTAATTTCTTAGCATAATGTATATTTATCCTTCACCTCTAATGCAAAATAGAAGTAGCAATCATTTAAGGCTCTTGGATCCAAACCCTGCATCAATCAATTCTTGCAATAATTCAATCAAGTATTTCCAAACATCTCAAGATGAATGTTGTCAAAATCGTAATATGTTTTGGAGCATTCTCAATACCCGAATTGAACACTTCAACTTCCTTAAATTATTGTAAGCATATTCTTATCACGCATGTGTAGTCAAAATAAAATTATCTTGATATTGAGAAACAATATTGGATACATCAATAAGGCATATTGAAAACAATATCTTGATTAGTATAAAATAGTTGTATCTCCTCATTGTTCATATGGTCATCAACCATCAAAAGGGGTTTTTAAGGCTGAGATATTTGAGAAAAATGATACTTCATAATCACATCTAGGGGGGATGTACAAGGAACATCATGCTCATAAAAAACAAGGATATTATCTATCCAATTTTGAATAACCCTGACCTATCATAGCTAGGGGCATCCTAAAAACATATTGTAATTGAGAGTATGATTAGAAAAGCAAAAAATCACAAATGTAATATTCAAGAGAGCAACCTTGACACTTAATGGGATTGTATTTAAATTATCCCTTGGATTGCACTCATGATTGATCTATCATCCAGATAAAAATGGAGCACGCATAACTTTGGTCCATCCAAGCATTTGACAAAGTGCATGCATGACAATATTCACACATCAATCATCCTCAATGGAGACCTACTGAATTGGAAATGATTTATACTATATTGTGATAGCTAGAACTTGAAAAATCCACATCTAGATGAATGGAAGCAATGGCATGTTCCACCAAAAGTTTCCCAAAATTATTTTCAATTTTAGCCCAAAAGCAACAAAAAAATTCTAATAATTATCCTAATTGCAATTGAATTTGAACTTTAATTAATGATTTCCAAATCCAAGAGAAAGAGTTTTTTCTACTTGAATAGGTGCATGATCTAGAATGGGCTCCTCCTCTATAGGAAACTCTTGAACTACAAATTGGTGGGTTATTTATTCAACTACAAGAAAAATTGGGGTTTGTTATCTTGCCCACTTTGCCAATTGCTCATACATTTTGTTACTTTTCTTTGGAGAAGGACCAACAAAATAATTGTGAAAATTAAAAAAGTTTCCAGAATAGCTTGACCATATATACCATAGGTTCTTATGAAGTTTGGGAAATTGTGAGAAAGGTTGCCTTCTTTCTCTTACTGGATACCTTGATTGATTTCTTCTCCTACCATGCCTCTCTTGCCTTTGAGACTAGGTTCTTCTTGATGTGGACACTACACTTTCTTCTTCTTGTGATTCAACTTCCTTTGAATCTATAATTTTCTTCACCTTTTGATTGGGGGGAGTTACCTCTTCATGTGTAATTTGACTTTCTAGTGAGCTTGGAGAACTTGGCTCTTCTTCAAGACTTCTTGTATTTCCTTCTTCATCTACTTATACTTCATGATTATATCAATATTTATCTTCATGAAAAACAACATCTCTTGTAACAATTATCTCTCCAGTATCCGGGCTGAAACATCTATCTCTTGGTTGCCCTTCTGCCATACCAATGAAAGTCATTTTTTGTGAGCTTGGATCCAACTTTGACCTTACCTATTGTGGAACATGAACATAGCATATGCTCCCAAAAATTCTACAATATTAGAAACATCTAGTTTTGATCCATTAGACACTTCATGAGGTTCTTTTTATACATGAATTTGAGTAGGTGGAATCATGCTAATCACATAAACTCCCATATTGCATGCTTCAACCCAAAGTGTAAGTAGCAAGTCCTTCCCATTTAACACGCACCTACCCATCTCCAAGATAGAACTATTTCTTCTTTCGACCAAACCATTTTATTGATGTGTATATCTGTTTGTATCATTCTTAATTCCTTCTTTCTCCAAATGTGTGAAAAAAAAAATAGAAAAATACTCACCTCCACCTGATCTCAATCTCCTTATGTTTCTACCTATTTTCTTTTCAACCAGTGATTTAAACTTCTTAAAATAAATGAATGTAAGCTTTGATAAGTCATCAATAGATGTTACAAAGCACTTCTGACATCCCATTGACTCTCCTTGAGATGGACCTCGTAGATCAGTATGAATCAAGTCCAAAAGACCTCTGCTTTGCAACCTTGCTTTTGGAAAAGGACTTCGTAACTCTGTTCAAAACTAACATGCCTCCTAAACATAATCAAAATCTTTCTTTTGTAATTATGGTAGACCTTCAACCAAGGAGTTTTTTACAATATCCTTTAAACCTTCAACCAAGGAGTTCTTTACAATATCCTTTAAATTGGATTTATTATCCAGCTGAAATCAAATTTCTTGTAATAGTAGGAACAATAAAACATATTTGAGAGTTGCATGTGCATTAAGTGGAAAATCACCAATATACACTAATTGATGTTCACTACTATCTCTTATAGAAACATTGACTCTTGAATCTGGCTTGTGTTATTTCACAAACAAATTCATATTATGACTCATGTGGTTTGAGAAATCATATCTAAATAACAAGATTTTTTTTACCTTCCTCTTGTCTATTTCTATATGTATAGCCATAATAATGTTTTGATTTTGTGTCTAAGACTCTTCTTGCACTATCTTGTTGTTTTGATGCATGTGCTCGTAGCCTCTTCCTCTTTTTAGTCCTCTAAAACCATCTCTTCTATTTAGATTGGAGAAGCAATCCCTGACATAATGACCAAATTTACCAAAATAGTTATAAGTAAAGTTATCTTGCAGACTTGGTTGATTTTGTTGACCTTGCTGAGTTGTTCTTCTTCCTCTAGTAGCATTAAAGATTCGTCTTTGACTTTGTGTATTTTGATACTTTCCTCTTGCATTCTTGTTGAATATTTCTCCTCCTCTCCAATTTCCTCTACTTTTTGCTCTATTGGATGAAGTATAGAGAGATTGGCCTTGACTAAATCTCTAAGAATGATATGAATTTCCACCTTTTATGTTGATTTCTTTATTCATCATGAGCATTTATAAATATTCAAAGGATGCTAGATTCTCTTGAATCATGATAGATGTAATAAATGAATTCCATCTTTCATCTTCTCTTAGGCTATTTAACATGCTATTAAACTTTATATCCTCTCTAAGAGATGCATCAATAGAGGACAAGGATTCAATAAGAGATTTTACCTCAAGGACATAATCATTTACTAATGGTTGTGGCTTCTTTTTTACTCTTGTGAGCTCAACAATAAGTTTTCCTTGCTTTGTTGGTAGTTGCAAATAATCTTTCTAGAGACTCTCAAGATTCTCTAGTGGTATTCAAACCTGTTATATGTCCAAGCATAATATTTGGATTTTTTTGTGATATAATATATAAAGCTCTTCTCTATCTCTCTCATTCTATCCATTCTCGCTCTCTTGTTCTATCTGCTTGTGTGTAGGAACTTCTAGTAATATTGGTGTTGAGTATAGGATATGCACATATCTTTATTTGTGCGTAGGAACCCTTTCTTTTTTTTTTGTATCTACCTAGAGTTTCACATAAGAACCCCCTCCTAAGCACTTTTTGATAAATTCTCCAACACTATGGTTTGGAGACTTGTAAATAAATCCTTTCTTTTTGCAAAGGTAGGAGAAAACCCACGTCAAAATTCCCACGCACGTATTCTTGGAGATATGGTTGTTAGAAGAATATTTCCCAAGATCTTTTTGATATGTTAGTTAGAAAGCATGTGCTCCTTTTTGACTAGTCAAAAAGAGCACATGGGGGAATGTGTCTAGCCTATATATAGAGGCTTATTTCTTGTAATAGGGGGCTTTTGGTCGTGCTCTCATGTAAAATCCATTCAATGGAAGAACTCTCCTTTCTCTTAAGGCTTTGTGCATACATGTATTTAGTCTTGGAGAGTGTGAGAGTGAGGTGTGTGTGCATGCTAGCATTTTCCTTTGTGTGTAAGTAGAGTGTTGCAATCGTCTTGTATTTTACATATGTGACTAGGATCCTTGACTCCCATTGCTCCATATTTTCAAGCATGTGGCATAGCTGCGGGCTGATGGCCAATGGCTTGAACATGATGAAGGATGGGGTGGATGAAAGGAGAGTCATTCTTGGGCCTCCTACTTGCTTCCATGCAAGGTGGTGTGGGTCTTGGCTCCCAAGGGCATACTACAACAACAATTTTGGCGCCGTTGCCGGGGAGAACGGCCTTTCATCACTTGGAGTGCTCAAGAGCATGTGGTAAGATATTGATTTGCAATTTTTCTGCTCATTTACGTAGGATATGTGTGTTGGCATGGCACTTTCACCCTTCCTTTGGGCCAATTGCTCCCCTTTCCTTGTTTTAGTAGGATAGTTTTAGTTCATGTTTGTTGGTTTCACAAAAACATCCCCTAACCCCCTTCTCTCTTTCTTTCTCACACACACACACACTCCCACACACTCACTGAGGCATCACCATCCATCTCTCCTCCATTTCTTGATTTCAGTGATAGCCTGGAAAAGGGAGAGGGGTAGTACCTATCTGCTCCCTTCTCTCTCTTCAACTTCAAGAACACTTAAAAAACAAAAAAAAAGAGAAAAAAAAATGAAGTCTTGTTCGCGTGAATGCTTGAACGATGAAACCCTACATGAACCGCATTAAACTCCACCTAATATTGTGCGAGGTAGGTGGAAAGGATAGGCCACAACACATTTTGCCCCTCTCCTACGGTTTGAGCCCATTCTCTGGGGAAAGCTCATTCGGAGCTTCCCTCTGCGTTGATGGCGGGCCAACGATCCTGTTCGTGGCCATCCAACTGCTGAAGCATGAGCAGTATGATCCGGTGGTTTCCGCCTCATGGTAGTGGAAATGCTGCGGTCCTCTAATTCCTGACTGCACAAGAGCTTGGCGTCTCTCTTTCTAGCTTCCCTCCATGACTACGATGTGGCCACATTGAAAATCTATTGAGTACTTCTCCCTCTAACTTTGTGTGCAGAGACCTTCAAGGTGACTATCAGTGGCCTTGCATGCAGGCACTATTGTGCTTCTCAGAGCTCGAAGCAGGTCCGTGCCCATGTCCCAACTCTTTTCGGAATTCTCCAGGCCTCGCTGATGTGCACCCAAATCAGTGACTCTCCTCCCTTATGAAGCCACCCCATGTCTCAATGTGTTGAGATACCCCTCTTGCGCATGATCCCACAGCAACGACCTCCCAGGAGGAGAACAGTTGTGGAGTCTCAGAGGTTGGAGGCTTTAGGCAGATGAATTTGGGGAAAATGAGTTTTGGAGCTACTGTGGCACAACTAAAAGTCTCCCCTTTCATCTTCTGCTCGCTAAGTTTGTACTCCTCCTGTGCCCAACTTCGCTGGCCGTTCTAACTGGTGTCCCACCGAGTCCACTTTGAAGACTCCTCCACAAGGTGCCATTCGAGCAGGGCTGTGTCGTTCCTAGTGATTCTATCTCCACATACGAGCTTGGAACTCCCCTCATCGGGTTCACTACGAACTTCTTTCCTCTCCATGTCCTGGGCAAGACAAGTTGGGAGCTTCAAATCACTCGGAGTACCCCCTATATTTAAGCATACTGATGCCCTTGATATGCGGAGTTTGTGAAGATCCCAACCCCTTCATTTTCGAAGCTACTGCAATACTTACCCGATACTGTATCTATCTCTTCATTGGGTCTGAAGGTATACTCACCTTGTCATTGCCCTTTTCTAAAAGTTGACAGGTGCTGTCTCAAAAGCTGCTTGCTTCACGGATTCTCCTCGTACATCTTGGATGGGGGTTATGTCCAAATCCCATGTCTAAGTTGCTCCAAGTGGAAACATATTGGGTTGGGGGTAGAACTTGGCTTCTCTCATCAACTCCTTCTCCCTGTCAGTGGCCTTTCATCTCTGCCCAGACAGTGCTATAACTGGTGGCTGAAAACTCGAAAGAGCTATGTTTCTAATCTGCTGTACTGATAAGTCATGACACAGATATCTGAAGACACTCTGGTACTGTGGAGAGTAAGGAAATTTGGAGCTAATCAGGTATTTTGGTTTACAGTTTGGGATGTGCTTTTCCCCATAATATGATCTTTCATGTGGAACAATTGCAGACGAAACATTCAATCATTGTTGTAACTGTTTTAAGCACCATCAGTATGATCTCCTCTATGCATGTGTGGCCAGATATGTGTATATGTCCTTTATTTCACTCCTCATGATTGAAGCTTGAAGCAGGAAGGCAGACACCTAGGAATATTCATGAATTGCAAAGTTTAAGCCATCAGTGGCCAGAACCATCTGAAAACTAGAAAAACTGATGATTTTTTTTGGGATGGCTTCTTCTCTCATAAAAGGTGGTTGTAGGCTTGGGGGGTTGGCAATCGATTTTGTTCTATCCATCTATGTGTTGTCACCATTATGGTTGGTCTGAGACTGAAAAACTTGGTGCTAAGCTAGGGCAATATGGCATTGCTGTTCGGATACGAAGATCCCGGCATCAGACCCCCAGCCATCTAGCCTTTTTCACATGAACTGGGAGTTCTAATGTGACCCCATGGAGTTCTATGCTTCTAGATGATCACAGGCTATCCAGGAATATCGTGGTGGAGCTATTACATGAAGATTTCGATGATCTGGCACACTCATTATCCACATCTCTGCTAGGTTGATTGATATTATTACTCCAAGTACTTATCATCAGAATGTGCAGAGAAAAATTAGAGATGGACAACCAGCCACCAGGGTTTAGAAGTTGGTATCTTCCATTTGTTTATGGCTTCAAAAGGAATAGTCTATCTGGTTTTAGTGCATGTTTCAGTTTGATCGCAAGGATCATTCATCTTGTCTACAGGCTTTCTAATGATAGAAGGCAGATGCAAATTGTGACTTGATTTTGTTATCAGAGAACGACCATGTTTCAGAAAGAAATGCCCTCACTCCCCACTGATTAGAGTGAGCTGTTCTGGATGAGTCATTAAAGGAATCAATATCATATGTTGGTGGTTTATTTAGTATCCCTGTGCTCATGATATCATCAGGCAGGTTTCCAGGAATATGCCACACATCTTCTGCTTGTAACTATTGAAGGGCTAGATGGATGACACAATCCATAGAAGCTTCTGCAGCTCACAGAATGCCATGGATAGCTCCGTGGCTTGGGGCCTGCTGATACATTATGACTAATGCAGCAGGGTTGTACTATGACTAATGCCAATTGATGGGAGGCATGCCCAGATTTTTGTCATTTCAGTTGTTTCATTGGCGTTGATGAGATACTCCTATGGTTAAATGAGATAATTTTCTGCTCACTTTTTAATGTGCTCTTGGTGGTTGCTGCACATCACTTACAAGGTAATGCAGGTAGCTCTTGGACTTTAGTGCCTTCTATTGGTCTTCCAAGCATTAGGTTGTAGCTACTACATTGACTAAAGACATAAAAGCTTGTGGTGGCTGTCCATGATGTGAAGATTTCTAAACAGCAATTAGGTTGTCATCCATTTCTTTGCCAACATCAGGCCAGATTTTTTGGTCCCTCCTCCTGCAGCCTACAACATAAAAAGAATGGCAAGAACTTCCTAAAGGGGTATTTGGATCCATGTTGCTTCCAACCACTCTGTTCAGGCTGGGGGGTTTGGTGACTTCAAATGCACTATATCTACTATCTCTCGAGCCTATAAAATTTCATAACTCTCATATGTCCAGCTAGGAGGATTCCTGTCAGGTTGGTCGGAGCTTCAGAAAAGGAAGGATGTGCTGTGATGCCCGGGAATATGCTTCAGAAGGAATAAATGCAGCATCCTCCATATCGGATATGTCAAACATTTACTCTCGGGCTCTCACAACATTTTGCAGCAACCAGGTTTGATGAAGCCATTTGGGCAGCAGCTATGTTTTCAGTGCAGAGAGAGAACTAGGCTTCAATTTGAAGCTGGCTATGAATGATGCACCTAGTGATTAATGTAACACAGGTACTTGTGCCATCCCTTATGGATGCATATGAAAGCTGGGGTATCTCAGTCTACTGTTGTAATCAATTCTACCTACATTGTCTGTGCTTATACTCTGATCACATCTGAAGCTAATGCTGGGTTTGGTTCCTGTATAATTCATCATGAGGCATATTCCCCACACAAATCAATTGCTCTATTGGGTCCTGAGACTGGCACTAACTTTTGTTGGAAAGCTGCCAAAATGCGATTGCTGCCCAGGCTTCCTGAGACTCCTATGCAGATCTGGGCACTCAATCCTCGAAACTCAACCGACTCCTCTGGCAAATGGTACCAGCACAGGCTGGAGTACAAGGAAACTATGCTGATGGACCAGCTCCTTATTTTGGAGTCTTAGTTGCTCTCATTTGTAATGTGCTCTTTATGGTTGATGCACATCAGGTACAGGAGGAAGGCGGCTACTCGGCTTCAGTGCTTATTAGTCAATATGTTGCAGGCTGCTCCTCACCAGGTTGATTGGGTCCAGGTCGCTCCCCATCACTCTATTGGTGGCTTCAGAAGCACCAGGTTTGTTGACTGCTAGCAGGGATGCTGCATGACATTTTCATGAGTTTATATATGAATATTCAGCAGATTTTTAGGATTTTGTGTGGAGAAGATGATCTACATAATATGTTATGGCTTTGCTCAGATAATTGCTTCTTAGATTCTCAGAAGTGTGTCCTCCACTCTGTTATGATCATGTCTGCTCATATGGTCGGGGATGACAGTCAGATCCGATGGTGACTTTGTTTTTAACTGTCTCTTCTGGGGGATTATGTCTCAAGTCCTGTCTACACACAGCAAGATACTAAAAGTACTTTCTACATGATGGTGATGGCGCACACTCACCAATCAGGAAGCTTGATGGATGCCAAAAATGGTGGTGCCCTGACAATCTCTTTCTTACTCAGGATGTGCTGTTAGATTTTGGACTTGAGCTACTTCAGTGTTTTACTGCCCTATTTTAGGGATGGTGCCCACTTTCCCAGCCATCCTGTGGAAGATTGTTTTCAGGTCCTCTAAAGACTGCTATCCTAAGATGTGCCCTTTCTTGCTCTGTCCTGTTTGCAATGGTTGTGTATGCACATTGTGTCTATGGACTTGCAGTTTTCAGGTCCTCTAAACAATTGCTCAGGAGAATTGCTGCATATTTGGCAACACAGGCGGCTGTGTACATGGTTGGGCTGACTGCCCCTTAGGGGGATTGTGTCGCTCAAACACTAAAGACCTGAAGACTGAAGACTTGCAAATTGGAAGATTTGAAGAGCTACAGATGAAGACTTGAAGACCCAAGCCTGGACAGTGCTGCAATGAATGCCCCTCTGGTCTTAGCTTTGTCGAGGACGACAAAGGCTAGGGAGAGGAGGGTGTTGAGTATAGGATATGCACATATCTTTATTTGTGCGTAGGAACCCTTTCTTTTTTTTTTTGTATCTACCTAGAGTTTCACATAAGAACCCCCTCCTAAGAACTTTTTGATAAATTCTCCAACACTATGGTTTGGAGACTTGTAAATAAATCCTTTCTTTTTGCAAAGGTAGGAGAAAACCCACGTCAAAATTCCCACGCACGTATTCTTGGAGATATGGTTGTTAGAAGAATATTTCCCAAGATCTTTTTGATATGTTAGTTAGAAAGCATGTGCTCCTTTTTGACTAGTCAAAAAGAGCACATGGGGGAATGTGTCTAGCCTATATATAGAGGCTTATTTCTTGTAATAGGGGGCTTTTGGTCGTGCTCTCATGTAAAATCCATTCAATGGAAGAACTCTCCTTTCTCTTAAGGCTTTGTGCATACATGTATTTAGTCTTGGAGAGTGTGAGAGTGAGGTGTGTGTGCATGCTAGCATTTTCCTTTGTGTGTAAGTAGAGTGTTGCAATCGTCTTGTATTTTACATATGTGACTAGGATCCTTGACTCCCATTGCTCCATATTTTCAAGCATGTGGCATAGCTGCGGGCTGATGGCCAATGGCTTGAACATGATGAAGGATGGGGTGGATGAAAGGAGAGTCATTCTTGGGCCTCCTACTTGCTTCCATGCAAGGTGGTGTGGGTCTTGGCTCCCAAGGGCATACTACAACAACAATTGGCTTCACTTTTGTACATGTTATTAATACACAGAGACCTTTAGACATGAGGTAATACTCCATTCAATATTGCCACATGGGATAATTTCTCCCATCAGATAACTTTTCAATAGATGTGCTCAAATATGCCATGTTGAATTGCTAATTACCAAGAAGATAATCTGATAAAATTTATGAAAGATATGATACCAAAATCACTCTAAATACCACAATGTTACATTTAAAAACTTATAAAAAATTAGATTCAAGAGCTAGAAGTGATGGAACCTACCAAGATCTTCAAAAAATCAAATATATATTACCAAAACTTATAAGATCAAACTTGTCTGCAAACTATCAATAAAACAGAGACTCTTGATTGTACAAAAAGAATCACTAGAACGTCTCTAAGTAAATATGAATTAAACAAATTATATATCATGAAAATAGGCTTTTTCTAGCATACTTTAAAAACAAAAATTATCAGAAAATCTAGAGTATAGCTCATAGAAAATTAGTTTGAATTCAAGGTATCAAAACCTCATCAAAACCTGCTACAGAAAGTTATGCAAAAGTGTCTCACTTGAAGATTGAATTAAAGTGGATAAAAACTCCAAAAAGGATGATAAAATCTAATATAAATGAAAATGTAAGAGATAAAATCACCTCCAAGTTAAACCACTCAAAAAGACCTCATATTGGCTAAGCTATGAAACTATGAAGAGAGTTATGTCTCTGTGAGATAGTCCATACCCAACAGAGAACATGTGTGACAAAATGCATATTTGGGTGAACCTTTTTATTGCATTTTCATGAAATGTTGTCTAAAATTATATAGTATATGTTGTAACCTTTGTAAATCAATGAGAATCTCTCAGGTTGGCCATCTACACTAAGAGAATGACTCTTTTTATTAAGAGGCTATCAACACAAGCAACTAGCTCTTCTAAAAATAGAGGCCACTAATTTCATCCCAACTTTTAACCACTTTTACCATATGTTTAAGCATTTGTGTGCCTTCCACATCTTATTTCTTGTAAATATAAAATCCATAAACCTAAAAACAGATTTAGAGCTTGTGTTCGTGTAACACATACTCATGTAGATATGGCATAACTCCTACATATATGTCAGCGTAGCTCTAAACAAAATAAAAGATTTTATTTATTTGGCATTACACTTCACGTACATCTAGAAATTTGTCTTTTGCTTGATAAATAACTACATATATACACACACGAAGGGGAAAATACTTGAAAATAATGAATGAGAGACAAAAGTAAAGTAAAGAATTAATTTGCAACACCAAAGTTATAGTAACATTATATTGTATACAAAGGTACAAAGTCAAGATGTACTCTCTCCAATTACAAGGTCTTATAAACATACATTATTGACAAGGTGCTTATATGAATCTACTGATGGCTCAAATCTACTATATCCTACAACATTCGATCTCCTCCTCCTCATTGCATTCAACTCCTACATCAACCTTCATTTGACATTTCCTGCAAGCCTCTTAGTGAAAGCCCTTTGTACAACCTGAAAAACTTGAGCTCTCTTTCGATCTCTTTGATTGAAGATAACTTCATTGCTGAAGATATCTTCAGAGACCTGAAGTTACACGATGCCATGTAGTCTTTCTAATCATCTGATTGTAACCAGATGAGAAGCCTATTAGTAAAGGTTTGGGTCAAAATGCTCTTCCATTCCTCTTGATTTTGGTGATGAATGTTTTCTTTACAGGGAGGATTTAGGTCTCCTCTGAGTTGATATAGACCCTATAGTCACAAGCATTAAGAACTAAAGTGATGTTTTTGTTAAAGGAATTATACTTTTTGTAGAATAAATAAAGCATTTTATGGAAAATAGTTATTTTCCTCACAAAGTAATCATATTTTGTGATATTATTCTTAGAGAAAATTCCTATAATGGAGCCCATATACTTTTTAAATACAAAAATCCCCATATATTTTTCAACTTTTCTTTGCATGTTTGTGCTCTATATGAAAATCATGGAAAAACTTGAGACATCAATGTACAAAATCATGCCTATACTCGCAAAAGAGGACATACAAACTATTTTCAATATCATGCCTTTTGAAATCTTGTGCATATCGAGAAGAGACTTCCCCATGCCAAGATTCAATCACCTTCAATGATAGCCCCTTTAGGTCAAGAATGAGAACCCTTTTATCTCTTTCAAGAAATTTTGGTGTATAGATATGCATCCAAGTAAGTTGAATCACCACACGAGATGGGGTGCACAAAGATGCTGCTTTTATATAGCATGTTCACTTTCACCAGAAGATTATCCATCTGTCTAGTTTTTTTAAAGGAGCCCCCACACATTTCTCCTTTTTTGAAGATGAATCTTCTTAGCTATTAAAAGTCTTTCATCCCTCAAAAAGATTCACATGTTCATGTGGGGCACTTTGAGCAATGCCAACCTTGCAATACAAACATGATGGATTAAAAGAATCCAAGTAGATGATGAAATTGGTGAAAAAACAAGAAACAATGATAATATTTAAAGTTCATGCCAAATAAAGTTCTTTATGATAAGTAGGACAATAACTATTCTAACACATTCATGATACTAATACAATGTTTTCCAGTCTGATATGTCACTAAGGGAAATTTTTTAATCATCAGCATCATCAAAATTTAAAAAAAAAAGTCATCTGCAATGTCTTTCTATGTTTCTTCATTTTTTTTTTGTAAATTTGCTATGCCCACTCTCCAATAGTGTGTATGCTTACATTAGATGATGTGCATTCTATCTTTTTCATTGTGGTAAATGTAGTGCGTCATAGAGTGATGAGCCGCATGATGGCTTGAACATACGCAGGGGGTGTAAGGTCATTTGGAGATGTTGATGGAGACAACTATGAAAAAAATGTATCTGAAGCAAAAAACATGCTATTCAAATAATTTCCACAATTAGGTATGTTAATTAGCATAAAAACTATTTCAAATTAATCTCCTTCTACCCAAATAGAAAATTGCTTACACTTCTTCTTCTTCTTCACCTCGTAGATACCCATGTTCACTCCATATAGAAAGCATGAGAAATCCATCAAATTGATCATAATCTTTATCAAAGTTTTTTAAAATGCTCTTCAAATAAAATTCTTGAATTAAATTAAAAAACTAAGAAGATTATAATGCGATTTTTGCTTACTATCCTTCAAAGACAAAGATTTGAACATTATATCTTCTATGATCACTCCTCTTTGGGGGAATGCTATTCAAACAATCAATATTGATTTCTCTCTCTCTCTCTCTCATGTTTAGAGTTATGTGGTCCATCAGACATGGTTTCCCATTGCTCGTCTCCTCTTCATTATTGTAGTTGATAGTCTCAATTTCCTGGTGGAAGACCCAATCACTAGGGAAATATTAGGGGGACCTCACTCCCTAATGGATGGGACCAAATAGTTCTAAGATTTTTTTTTGGATGCCACTAATATGATCAGTTTGAATGGTAACAATGGAAAGAAAACTTTCCAAAACTAGCTCCAAACTTTTTTGCATTGGTTCTAGTCGAAGTTTAATCATGAAAAGACCACTTTGAATACCTTTTATCCACATTCACCAAACATGGATGTAAAGATATCATGTTAGGATAAGTCTTCAAACCTTCGAGAATTTCCATGCAATTTTAAATACCCATGGTGAAATGATGGAACTGAGTCCTAAAAAAAATTAGATGACAGGTTACAATATTCTAAGGGTATGCAAGTTAATATAGAAACTAAGGCCATGGTGATCAACACTTTTCTTTATTTCTTTCAATTGTTTATTTCCTATCTTGTTAGAGACCTACTGATAGAGAGAGCTCAAAAAGTTGAAGACTTTCTAGAGAAATGTTTTGTGGACTAAGGGATCCAAATAGAAAAGTGATTCCCAAAATTAGATGGGATATACATTATCTCCCTAAAGATAAGGGTAGCCTTGAGATCATCAATGTGATGAGATAGGTCCAACCAATCATAATCAAAATCCGTTGAATAGATCGAGATTAGTCACATGATATATATATATATATATATATATATATATATATATATATATATATATATATATATATATATATATATATATATATATATATATATATATATATATATATATATATATATATATATATATATATATATATATATATATATAGAGAGAGAGAGAGAGAGAGAGAGAGAGAGACAGAAAGAGACAGACGATATATATATATATATATATATATATATATATATATATATATATATATATATATATATATATATATATATATATATATATATAGAGAGAGAGAGAGAGAGAGAGAGAGAGAGAGAGAGAGTCATGAGTAAGCACACAAATGGTATCCAACAGGCGTGGTTTAGCTCTTGTACTCCTAGGTAGATGGTTAGGGTTCAAGTCTTGCTTAAAGTTGGATGTCTCAAAGTTTCCCAAGATGGGTGGCTCTACCTTAAGAGGTTGGGTGTGTGTGTCTTTCCAATTCATTGTACTCTAAAAAAAAAGCACATAAATAGTTATGAAATATTTTGAGAGAGAGAGAGAGAGAAATTCTGTGTAAAAGCAGACGAATCATAATCAAAAGTCGTTGGATAGATCGAGATTAGTCACATTATACACACACATACACACACACACACACACATATATATATATATATATATATATATATATATATATATATATATATATAGAGAGAGAGAGAGAGAGAGAGAGAGAGAGTCGTGAATAAGCCCACAAATTGTTGTGAATTATTTTTTGAGAGAGTCTATACTCTATTGTGTAATGAGACATTATATTTATGCTTTTTAGCATTATATTTAGCATTTTAACATAGACATTATATTTATATTTATTATTTGTTGTGCTTTTTAGCATTATATTTATGCTAATTAACATAGACATTGTGTTAATTAGCATTTCAATTGTTCTAATTAGCACAATCACTATGCTAACTTCTAAAACAAATATGCTACATATCATAAGAAATGTATTACTAGCATATTTATCGTAGTTAGTTACTCCAAAAGAAGGTAATAACTACTCCAAAAGTTCTCATCAAAGCTATGGTTGCAAACTAGAGAATATGGTAAGCATGATTGCAAGGAAGCTTGACCAGTGTAGTTATTTGCTTTATTCTAATGAGATATCCACCCACATTGCATTGGTATTTTGGTGAGATGTTTAATGCTTTACTGCCCCTCAAATTTTTTCCTACCATAAGAACTGTATTAACAAGCATGTCTAACACTTTATTGCCCCTAAAAAATGCTCCTATTTCTAGGAAGCAAATGGATTGAGGAAGTAATCTAAATGGAGGCACTTCTGCATGTTCAAAATTAGGCGTCTGCACTTCTCAAGGGTTTGCACTATATGTTATAAACTCTCCATTTGAACCTAAGAACTGTTGATACATTCTGGTAGTGATGTATGTGAACACACTTAGGACCGCCAAGGCACTTTTTCCCTCTTTAGGAGGTTTTTTCTGCCTAGCTTGTATATATGACTATAACCCTAATAGGTCACTTATCTTTGTACATGCACTTGGTAATACATTCAATATTGTGTGTAGTGCTCCAAGCTTCTTCTTCTTCCTTGTGTTGCTCGCATGCTTTCGTAGACCTCAAACTCCAACAATTAGTATCAAAGCAGGTTGCCGCTTCATCTAGGGTGTTGTTGACACCCTCCGGTCACAATCTTAGAATCACACGAAATTTGGTGAGCATACTTAAGGTGATAAGGAGCTCAAAATAGCTTCGCTAGGTGGTGTTGAAACCGTGATCTGAGCTCATTTCAGCCTCTGAATGCACTATCACAGTGCCTACATAGGAAATTTTGTCTTTTTGTGCCAAACTTATATATAAGTTTTAGTTCACCAGTACAAGTGCCTCAAATTTTGCTACAAGTTTACCATAGCTCCATCGGGTAGTTCTGTTCAAGTTTTCTAGATACAATCATTTTTCTACATCAGGGTATTTTAATCAATTCTCATGGCTAAAAGCAATGATGCATTCCATATGTTGGTTGTTGAGGATAGATTGGATGGTATTAATTACCCTGTTCATGATGAAAGGCAATCAAAATGCCTTAACATTCAAGAAGTTAGTTTCTATTTTGTTGCAAGAGATCAATCTAGGCATAACAAGTTGATCATGCGTGTTGGAGATCAAACTTTCTTATCTAGTAAAAAGGGTAAGGGAAAGTGGAGCTCATCTAGTAGCAAGAAGAAATCTACTAATGATGCACAATCAAAAAAGGAAGACAAAGATGAGAAGAAAATAGAAAAGTAGAAATAGTTTTGCAAATATTGTAAAGGAAATGATCATTTCATAAAGAGTTGTCCAAAAATGGCTCCAAAAGAGGCAAAGAAAAAAAGAGATTAGATTTTGGCATTTTATGTTATGGGATGTATATAGATTATGCAAAATTTGTAAATGATTCAACATGTGCACTTCATGATTCTCAAGCTATGTCAAATGCAAAGCTTTGGCATGCACACTTTGGTCATTTGAATTTCGCTAGTTTGCTACACCTGTAGAAATCTCAAATGGTATCCTCTCTGCCCAAACTCAAGGCACCTAGTAAACATGTCTGTGAAGGTTGTATTTTGGAAAAAATGCAGCATTCCTCCTTCCCAAAATATGGTTTAGTTTGAGCTACTGAGAAACTATACCTTGTTCAAAGTGATGTATGTGGTCCTATCTAGCCACCTTCTTTTGGGAACTACCTTTACTTTGTGACTTTCATTGATGATTTTTCTAGGCATGCATGGGTGTATCCATTGCAAGAAAAGTTCGAAGTTCTCATAAGCTTCAAATAGTTTCTAGTTTTTACTGATAATCTTATAGCATGTAAAATGGGCACCCTCCATTTTGATCGAGGGGGGAATATATATCTTCTGATTTTAATGCATTTCTGGTTGAACGTGGGATAAAACATTAGTGTATAGCATTGTATACACCTCCACAGAATGGAGTCATTGAAAGGAAGAATATGTCACTCATGGAGATGGTGAAGTGTATGGTCAAAAGTTAGGCTTTACCACATAACTTCTTGCTTGAGGTTGTTATGTGTGTAGCATATGTACTTAACAAGTGATGTATGTGGTCCTATGTAGACACCTTCTTTTGGGAAGTACCTTTACTTTATGACTTTCATTGATGATTTTTCTAGGCATGCATGGGTGTATCCATTGCAAGAAAAGTTCGAAGTGCTCATGTGCTTCAAATAGTTTTTGTTTTTTATTGATAGTCTATTAGCATGTAAAATGGGCACCCTCAATTTGATCGAGGGTGGAATATATATCTTCTAATTTTAATGCATTTCTAGTTGAACGTGGGATAAAACATTAGTGTATAGCATTGTATACACCTCAACAGAATGAAGTCATTGAAAGGAAGAACATGTCACTCATGGAGATGGTGAAGTGTATGGTCAAAAGTCAGGCTTTACCACATAGCTTTTGGCTTGAGGCTGTTATGTGTTTATCATATGTACTTAACAGGTGTCCCGCCAAAGCACTACATCTATCACTCCATATGATACTTGGCATGGTTGCATGACATCTGTTGCATATCTGTGTTATTTGGTTGTCTAGCATATGCATTAGTTCCTTAACAACAACATAGAAAATTGGATGATAAAGAAATAAAAAGTATTTTTATTAGGTACACTTCTGAAAGCAAACGCTATCATCTATATCATCCATAGAGTAAACACATTTTGGTTAGCCATGATGTTGTTTTTGTGGAAGATGCAATTGAGCCATGACTTTCATGTACTAAGGAGACATCAATTAGCTCCAAAGATGTGTATGACACTTTGTTGCCTCTTTTTATAGGTGGACAATCAAGTGCTATTCAAAATGAGGCAATTTCTCAACCTTTACATGTTTCATGTGATGATGCAGATCATTCCATTTCTAATGTTGATTTACATGATGCACTTGTTGATGAGAGTGTTGATATAGAGGAGGCAAAAACTATGCCAAAATGGTTGGTGCAAACTTTGCAAGATGGAAAATTAGATGCATCTTTGTCATATGATACATGTTCAAGATCTCATAGTGCTTCTTTCGCATCAGGTTTCTATGATATCGTTGCCTCTAGTCTTTGTGATGAGAATGAGCATGTTTGGTTTGATGAAGGAGAAAATTTAGAAAAATGAATGGCTAATATGCAATCAGAATATGATGTTATTATGAAGAATGGTACCTGATCTTTATAAGATTTCCATCCTAACATGAAGGCCATTGGCACTAAGTGGGTATACAAGCTGAACCGTAAGCCTAATGGAACAATTGACAGGTATAAGGCTAGGCTTATTGCAAAAGGTTATGCCTAAGAAAGAGGCAATGATTTTGATGAGATCTTTGCTCCCACATGTCATTTGACTACTGTTGGTAGCATCTATGCACTTGCAACTCATCATGGTTGGACTATACATCACTTGGACATTAAAATTGCATTTTTGTAGGGTGACTTACATGACGAAGTGTATGTTTCTCAGCCCCATGGTTTTGTGCAAAAAGGGCATGAAAACAAAGTGTGTAGGTTGAAAAAGGCATTATATGCTTTGAAGCAAGCACCACATGCTTGCATTGAAAAGATACATGCCTACTTGATTGCACATTGTTTTGAGAACAGTCCAAGTGAGATCACTTTATATGTTAAGCATGCAATGATGTGATTTCGATCATTGTTTTATATGTTGATGACATGCTGCTCACTGGTCCTAATGAGAAGCATATTGCTGATTTTAAGGGAGATTTCCATGCCTCATTTGAGATGTAAGATTTGGGGCATTCACATCATAATTTGGTCATTCAGTTTATGCAAGTTGATTGGAGAATAACTTTGTATGAAAAAAATATATTGACACATTATTGTAGGGTTTAGGCCTTGAAAACTACAAACCTATTGCCACTCCTATGGAAACAAGTTTATGGTTGAGTCTTCATGATGTTGGAGATGCATTTGATGGTGTTCTCTATCAACATGTTGTTGGATGCTTGATTTACTTATGCATAACTCGACATGATATTCAGTTTTTTGTCTCAGAGATGAGTAAGTTTATGCATTTCCTAGGTGTCAAGCATTTGTAGGCGGCTAAGCGCATCTTTTGCTAGTTGAGTGGTACCCAGCTACTTGGATTGTTTTATCCCAAGGGGGTATCACTACTATGATCACTGACCGTGTTTCAGGATCCCATAAGCGATATCCAAATTGTCCTTCTCGACCATATCCAAGAAAAATGCATTTCTTTGACTTATGGTCCAACTTTTGTCTAAGATTCTTGGGTATGTGAACATATGCTTCACACCCAAAAACTTGAAGATGATCATAATATTGTGTCTTCCCTGTCCATAACTCTTGTGCCACTTTCAGACCTTTGGCAGTACTAGGTGAAAGGTTAATCACATGAACTACAGTCAATACTACTTCTTCCCAAAAACCTTGTGAGAGGTTTGCATGATGCAACATAGAGACTACTCTATCTTGAATAGTTCTATTTATCCCCTCAGCTACACCATTCTATATTGGGGTATAAGGAGCTGTAAGCTTTCTACGAATCCCTCTAGACTGACAAAAAAGGTTGAATTCATGTGAGTTATACTCACCCCCATTATCTGAACGTAACGCCTTAAGCTTAGTTCCTTTTTTAGTCTCAACTGAAGCAAGCCATTTCTTGAAAGTAGGGAATACCTCATCCTTCGATTTTATAGGATATACCCAAAATTTTTTAGTAGCATTGTCTATGAAAGTGACAAAGTAAAGAGAACCACCTAAGGACCTAGTTGGCATAGGACCACACATCTGTATGAACGAGATCTAAAGGCTGAATTGAAGAGTCAATGTGCATTCTATGCACATTTTTTGTTTGCTTTCCATATTGACAATGCTCACAAAATGAAAAATCGGAGAAAGATAACATAGGTAAGTAGCCAGAATGAGAAAGATTTTCCATCCCACTATGAGATATATGGCCCAAATGACCATGCCAAATACAAGCCATAGGCTGTTTAGTAACAGCTAACAAGTGTTCTTTCTGTGATACAAATAAATAAAGTGAGCCAACTTTGCTTCCTTTTGCAATAACCATATTGCCCTTTGATATGCAAAAGGAGAGAGCATAGAAGGCCACCTTGTAACCAAGGTCATCAAGTTGACCAACTGACATCAAACTGTGTGATAACTGAGGTAGATGGCGTACATTATGCATAGTAAATTTTGAACCATCAATGAACTCCACAACCACAGCTCGAATCCCCACAACATCATACTAGTAAGAGACACCTAGCCATTTCACCTAACTCATCCCAATCATCTTCATCCATGTCAGCAGGCTTCTTTGAAATTCCATTTACTGGCTTCCATTGCCTCCTTTGAATCAACACATCTTTAATATGATTCCTCCATAGAGGAAAGTTTGTGCCATCAAATTTTCGGATCTCAAAATGGTCTTTGCCCTGCAATTTATAGCTCCTTCTCGAAACACTAGCACTAGACCCTGATCCACCAGATGTGCCTGAGACCTTTGATGCCATGATGGTAGAGAACTGAATAGAATGATAATGGAGCTAGAAGAGTTTGAACACCAACCAATAAGTGGATCAAGGAATAAATCAACCACTGTATAGTTGACAAAACCAAAAATCTAGAAAAAGTTTACCATAGTATCCTCTGCAAAATGAGCATATGACCAATGTCAAAATATAATAAAATTGCAAGTACTGAAATGTTTACCTACATAGTGAATCATTGACTCCACTCCATATAATCAGTTACCCAATAGAAGCCAACTAGGCTTATCGAGCACTTATGAACAACTATCATACATCTCCTATGCTGAGGTTGGGTAAGTCTTCCACTTGCATCACTAAAGAGACCCCAACATTTGGGTGTCTCTCAATTAAGAAAACCTCAACACGACCCTCTTTATCAACCGTAAGAGGCTTAAAGCAAAAAACATAACCGCTATATCAATGACCACATGGACGTACATATCAGTATCCACAGAAGCATACATGGTGTGTATGTGCTCAATATATATAGTAAATGAAAATAAAAGGCTGAATTCACAGCCCAAAAACTAGCCAATAACACCTGCAAGTGTCTATCAACTCTTATGTTTTAGGCTAAAAAACCTGCATAAATTTGCATTACATGATTACTATCTGCATGAGAAAATATCCCTATAAGAGGGACTCTATCAGCATATGTCTTTCGAAGCTTTCATGGAACAATGGAGTGACCTTCCACGTGGTAGATGTGTATCCCATGTGTTGTTCATCACTAAACAATATTTATATGCAATGATCTTCTCTTTGGAGACCCTTTCATGTGACTAATTTTGAATCCTTCAGTGCAGATGGCTATCGAAGTACCCATTCTCTTTGAGATCATGCACAAATTGAGCAAGACAATATCCCTACTTAAATCGCGTATATGTACCATTTTTCAAATCTAAGTACCACTCGTTCTCTCTTAGGCATTGCTCTATATGTGTGTGGTACAAGGGCTAAGGTTAGCCAAGGTCCCTAGCTCGGGGGATATCTTAAACTATTTAAGGAGTAATGGAAATGAATGTGCATGATGGTCACACGTGTCCACACTAGAACATTCCAAATCATTATAAACTTGGGTGGAAGAGGATATAATGGATGGGAGGAGAGTTACACACAAAACTAATCAAGCCTTTGATTTCAAACCCTCTTGAAAGAGGTTTTAGTTCTAATCTTACACTTGATATGTGTAGCAAATTAAGGAGATTTTTGGAGTATTGTATACATGAACAATTGGAGGAACTGACATGTGCGGTCATCATCTTCTTCATTTGAGAGCTGTCAAAGGCCGAGAAAGGTGTGCAGAGTTTCAAACCATAAAAAGAAGAGGCCTTGCCCCCCTTGAGGTAGGTTGTGGCTTCTTGAACAAGAAGCTTGGTGTGAACATTGTTGACTTCTACCCCCCAACAATGTGAATGCTACCACAGGACAACCGAACAAGGCCCATGTGCATCTCTAAATTTGAAGAGGTCTTCTCATCAAGCCTCTTATATCTCTACTTTGACACTGATGAAGTCACACATGGGATGGAATTCAAGCTTGCATGCATATCTGTGCATCTCTATCTATTTGGAACTCCATGAGAGGAGACAAAGGGGAGTTATCTTCTTTATATACCCTCTCTTAAGACCCTATTTGAAGTACCTAACTCCAATAAAATGACCATAGCTCCTTCATTTGTTACCCAAATGGAGTGATTACAAGTCCTATGGAGTCTTTAATTTTAAAGCTATCCAATGAGCACCTATAAGATATCATTTGATTTTAGCAAAAATTCTCTATAGAGCTTTGAAGTTAATTTTGCATAGAGAAGGAGCTTCATAGAGGGTCCTTTTTTGATAGGAGGGCAGTTGACTCATGGATGATTGGCATATGATACAACATGCCACATATAATCTCATCGATGGTAACCATAGGTGGTGGCATAAAATAGAACAAGATAAGAAAGAGCCCACAACTTGGGAGCATTTTAAAATCTTGTTCTATAATAACTTCATGCCACCAGACAAGAGATCTAGGGCACTTGACACTTGGAGTTTCATTGGTCCAAAAAACCAGATAGTTCCAATTGCTGATAAATATACAAAGGTACTTCTTAATGTACTAGATTCCATACAAGAGTTTCTCCGAGTCCACAAGTTTGTCTTTGGACCCAAAGAAACAATTCAACCTTTAGTGAGAAAGGAGAGGTGTCATTGTTTTGCATAGGCCATAGAGATGGCTCTAATCTATGAGGATGGTCATAGGTCCATAGGATTCCTAGGATAGACATCCTCATGGACTAAGATGAGATGACCCTGCTCCTCTAGTGATCCTATTTATACTAGAGCAGAGCCTCATAAAGATTCTAAGCAAATGCTCATGATCAAGAGAGTTTTGGAGGCTAAAAGAAAGGTGTTTGCTCTAGCCAAAATGGCTTATAATAAGTCGATTCTTACCCCTCAAAACAAAAAGAGAAGGCAATGAGATAAGGTTTTTGGTATAGATGCTTAGGATAGTATCGAAATAAAGACTATTTTAAGAAGAAAAAGATAGGTGCAGTCATAGTCATAAACCCTACGCAGACATGGAGTGATGCAAATGAGGATTTTGGAGATTCTCCATCTCATATATCATCTCCCATAGTGGCAAAAGGTACCTTCTATTCCAAATGTTTTGCTTTTGACAATGGCACAAAAAGGATACTACTTTCCACACACAAAGCTCATTGTAATAGAGGATTCATGGCAGGACAGCTTGTCAAGGACCATTTTGACAGTAGTTCTACACATAATGCCATTAGTTTTCATCTCGTTAGATGATTACATTTAGACATTGTGCAGTCTGAGTAAGCCTATATAGTGGAGTTAGCTGACAGGAAGGGCACTGGGACATGGGATTTTGAGATTGCACAACTCACACATTTCGATGTATTTTGAGATATATTGGATTTTGAGATTGCACAACTGGCACGTTTGAGTGTACTCCTAAGTAACTAGTGGCATGCTAGGCAACGACTAGTCATAGAATTTGCTTCACATGTGTATCAATTTGAGCATGAGGGGAGGTGACTACTAAGTTGTGGACAGACAAATCTCCAAGAGACATGATTGGTGATCACAACCAAGTTCCTCAATATTGATTGTAAGTATATTTATTTTTTGTAGTATGTGTTCCATCATGTGTAGTGATGATTTCTCACAACCAAGGAAGCTCCAATTGGAATGTTGAAGTACCCTAAGATAAATTAAAAGCAAAACTCCATGAGTTGTTTTTAAATGAGTAACCTTCAGCTTTACCTCCTTGCAAGAATATTGGGCACATGATCAAATTAGTGCCAGGGGCAAATCCGAATGCCCGACCACCATTTCATATGAGTTTGCAAGAGGATAATGAAGTTTGCAAGGTTTTGGATGAGTACATGGAGAAAGGGCTTATCAGATGACTTGTTAGTGTATGCTAGCTATGTACATGAGCATGAGAGCCATTTAAGGTTAGTATTAAATAAATTAAAAGAAAATCATCTTTTCTTGTAAATCTAGTTAAGAATCAGTTATTTCTTTGAGAGGTAGAGTATGTAGGGCATTCATTTTGGCCAAAGGGGTCAAGATGGATCCCCAAGAAAGTCTTAGTTATATTGGCATGGCCAAATGGTTAAGATGAGGGGCAGCTTTTGGTCATTCATAGGACTTTCCCATTTTTATCAAAAATTCATCTCATTCTTATTCATTGATAGTAGTACCTAAGAGTTTGCTTCAATCCAAAGTACCTTTTGCATGGAACAAATAGCAACAAGATAGTTTGATACTGTGAAGCAAGCTATCTCAGAGGCTCTAGTACTCAAAGTGGTTGATCCACAAATGCCATTTGAGTTGGAAAAAAATGTTAGTGGCATAGCCATAAGGGCAGTTTTGAGCCAAGATGGAAGGCCAATAGCTTTTGAAAGTAAAAAGTTTAGTGCACAATGCAATTAGCCAGTGCATGAACAAGAGTTGTATGTAGTGGTGAATGCTCTTCAAATATGGAGTCACAATCTTTATGGTGTAGAATTCAAGGTATAGATTGATCACCGTAAGTACTTTTGTAGTCAGCAAGTTCTTCAAAGCAGACATGCTAGTTGGGTGGAGCTCATACAAAAGTTTCATATGAAAATCTTGTATAGAAGAGGCAAAGAGAATATTGTAGTAAATGCATTACCTCGGATAACATATCAAATGCGCTTTTAGTTCCAAAAAGCTCATTGCTTCAAGAGATAAAGGAAGCATAGGTGGAAGATCCACATTTGTTATAGACCATTAGATCTGTCAGACACCACAAGGATCATATGTTGGAGAATTTCTCTCCTATGAAACTTTTTTCACTCAAACTAGACACTTATAGCTTTCAAATGGGCTATCAAACACTCAATTTGGAGTAGTCTTGATTTGGTGATTCTTTGCCTCAAAATAGGCTGCCTGTTCACTCAATTAGGCTGAAAACTGGACTTCACTAAAAACTGAATAACTCATAGAGCATAACGAATCTGATGAAACTATTCTAGAGAGACAAAGTAGTTGAGATAGTTTTCCAAGAAAACTCTAAAAATGGATACATATATTGAGAGATATGACTCTCACAATGATGCTACCCAGAAATTGGTATGCGGCTGGACATAGTCTATGAGAGTAAAGAGAGCGAAATGACTAAAACCAAATGAACTACCTAGAAGGGGACTTCAATGCCTTCTTCCTCTATTCTTGAGTGTCCTCCCTTGCCTCTTTTGTAGCCAAATGACCATGAGCTCTCACGATGAATTTGAGAGCTCTTCTCCATAACTTCTCCACTACTTTGGGCAGCCACTCCTCTTCCACTTTAGTTTTGGATTTGATTCTCTTTTGGCCTCCACTACTTGATGAATTAAATTATTCCATTTTTCATTTTTGTATTTTCCTTCTATTTGAAGAAAAATCATTTTTACAAAATATATACGGCTTTCCTTCTTTATTTTTTAGCACTCAACCTCAAGATCACATGTGAGCTTGCACCTTCAGCCATATCCTGCAAGTTGATCTCATCCTTGAACCTATTTAGCTTAGAAGCATCTAAGGACTTTGTAAACATGCCTGCAACCTGGTCATTAGTCCCAATGAACTTTATATCCACATCCTTGCTCAAAATGTTTTCTCGAACATAATGATAATGCACTTCTATGTATTTACTTCGTGCATGAAACATTGGATTGTTTGTCAAGTGAATGCTTGAAATGTTGTAACTGTAAATTGGAACGGTCTCTAACTGCACATCAAGATCAGCCAAGAGCTTCTTAATCCACATAGCTTCACAAGTTGCAAAGGCTAATCCTCTATATTTAGCTTTCGTAGATGATAGTGCAACAATAGGTTGCTTCTTTGAGCTCCATGTGATAGGTTTGTTACCTATCATGAATACATAACCTGAAGTGGATCTTCTATCTTCCTTCAAACCAGCCAAATCAACATCACTAAAGTCCTTTACTTGCAATTCTTCATCATATATATAAAAGAATCCATGATTGACTGTGTGCTTCACATATCTTAACATTCGTTTGTCTAAATTTAAATGTTCACTTGTTGGAGTTTGCATAAATTGAGAAAGAACTCCAAATGATGTAATACAAATCTGGTCTTGTGATCGTAGCATAGATCAATGAACCTATAATACTCCTATATGTAGTTACATCATGTAACTTCTCTCCATTAGTTGAGCATAGCTTCACATTTGTGTCCATAGGTTGAGTGAGTGGTTTGCATTCACTCATTCCAAATCTAAAAAGAACATCTAGCAAGTACTTTCTTTGCATCAAGTAGATGCCATCTTTCCCGTAGACTACCTCAATGCCTAAAAAGTATTTCAACTCACCAAGATATGAAATTTTGAACTCCTTACCGAGTTTTCTTTTTATCTCTTGTATTCCTGCAACATTACTTCCTCTTATGATGAGATCATCAACATATATGCAAATGTATAAATGTTTACCTTCTTCTTTCTTCATGTAGAGAGAGGGATCTACACTACTTGGACTATACCCACACCTTGTGAGGTACTTAACCAATCTTTGATTCCAAGCGCGTGGTCCTTGCTTCAGCCCATACAAAGCTTTCTTCAATCTACAAACAAAATATGTATGCTTTTTATCTTCAAATCCAATCGGTTGACTCATGTATACCTCTTCTTGAAGTTCACCATTGAGAAAAGCATTTTTTATGTCAAGTTGATACAATGGCCATCTCCTTGCTGCACCCACTGCAATCAAGGTTCTAATTGTTCCCATCTTTGCAACTAGGCTGAAACTCTCTTAATAGTGGATGTCATGAGTTTGCTTAAATCCTTTCGCTACTAGTCTAGCTTTATGACTAGCTAGAGAACCATCAGCATTTCTCTTTATTTTAAAAACCTGTTGGGAGATTCTTGGACAAGAAGGGATTTGAGTGTTTGTAGGAGAAAAGGGGAAGACAATAAGAAAGATACACACTGGAAGCCTTTGTGGATTGATTATAAGAAGACAAATACAATGATGATGCACAATACAATCCAATGCTTCTGTGCAAAATCCCACAGAATGCTCAATCACAAAATACCAAATACCCAAGGGTCTTGTTGCTGTCGGCCTTCTCTGCACCACACGTCCACCTTCTCCAAGCCTGGACTTGTGCACACCTTACACCAAGCTTCCAATAAGGCGGAGGGATGGACACCTTCTGTTGGCACATGCACAACTTCAATGAGGCCTTGGGATCCTTGGGGTGAATAACTTAGTCCTTCTCTGCACACTTCCTTAGTCACTCTTCATGCACACCTTGCACTCCACTTCTCTGCGTCGCACACTGTGTGTCCCTTGCACTTCTCTCTCTTGCCTAGCTTAGACTATGCCCCGCTTGCTTAGTCTTGCTTAGTCCAAGAATAGTCCTTGCCTTACTTTGAGTGTCGATTCATGTACGATCCTAACTGCCAGAGTATCTTGGTGCTCACTTTGATGTCCCAAGATTGTCTCCAAAAGTGGGCAGCCAATGACTGCCTGTTTTTTCCTGTAGTGACTTTAGACTAAAACAAAATATTTAATTGGGGGGCCATACTTTCACTTCTGCGTACGTTGCTGCTTCACATACCTTGAAATTTTGCCTTTTAATTCTTCACTTGCACGCCTAAGAGAGGGTTCACTTGAACCTTCCAAAACACTTTAAAGAAACATTTTGAACCTTAGAGAAATTAGAGAAATACATCTGCAACCTGCAACCAACTTTCTTCAATTTTACCCTTTCTGGACAATTAATTGTGCACTACCTGTGCACTTTGACCCTCCAACTTTGAACACTTTGATTTCACCCATGTTGACTTTGACCTTGAACATGTTGACTTTGATTGATTTGAATTTGACCTTTTGACTTTGACTATAGTTGACTTTGACTACAGTCGACTTTGACCAATATGACTTTTATGGGCTCAACAGTTGCCCACAACCTAATGTGCTCTCCGTCCCAGAGAGCTACAGCCAAAACTCTGAGCAAATATGACACTATGATTCTTTTGCTGTAAAATCTTCAAAAGGACACTTGAACAGCTACCAAGTCTACCAGAAGTAGGAGAGAACAAGCACCAGAGAAGAACCCAAAAGTGGAATTTTTTTGCATGGAAAAGCAAAAGCGGGCAATGGGAAGGTAGAAAGGAGGGGGAAGGGAGGGTTGAGGGGCTCAGATGGATAAGGCAAGGAGGGATAAGAATGTGGTTGGGCAGAAGGGTAAAGGGAGGGTGAGGGAGTAGGATTAATGGGTCTGGAGAGGGCCGAAATGAGCAAACAGTAGAGCTACAGAGTGTGCATATGGGAGATTGTGAAACATAAGGTAAAACAAAGTGAGAATAGAACATGTGGACCATGCAGATAATTAAAAATATGTGATAAAGGTGCTCAAAACATGTGGATTTTGACCAAAAGTCAGAGAAAACTTGGAATTTTGTAAAAATTAAGGCAAAAAATGAATCCAAAGGTGCCAAAATACATGACAATGACCTAGTTTTGAAAAAAAATGATCCTAGAGATCCCACCGGGCGTGCCAAATTTTGTTGGGGGATTCTTGGACAAGAAGGGATTTGAGTTTTTGTAGGAGAAAAAGGGAAGACAATAAGAAAGATACACACTGGAAGCCTCTGTCGATTGATTATAAGAAGACAAATACAATGGTGATGCACAATACAATCCAATGCTTTTGTGCAAAATCCCACAGAACGCTCAATCACAAAATACCAAATACCCAAGGGTCTTGTTGCTGCTAGCCTTCTCTGCACTAGACCTCCACCTTCTCCAAGCCTACACTTGTGCACACCTTGCACCAAGCTTCCAATAAGGGGGGGGGATGGACACCTTCAGTAGGCACGCTGTCGTGGAGTTTTCTTGGAAAGGAGGATGATGAGATAATAAGCTAATTCTAAAAACATAACTTCATACATGAAAAGGAAGCTTATAATCATTCAAAGGTCATTCATACGCTTCGATTAGTGAAACTTCGGCTATAAACAACACCCCTTAATGTTTATGCTGTTAGCTTAGATGCTTAGTCACACGGAATGACATGTAGCATGCTTATGCAATTAAAAGCTTCATCCCATAAATGGTAGCTTAAATTAGCCACCATATTTGCTCTACAGAATTACAAACAACACCATCAATGTAAAAGTTCTCTTATTTCATACAAATTTCTATGGGTTTATATATATATCACTTTCAAACTCAACTTCAAAGACTCAATACAGATAATTCTTTCGCATATTCTAAGTCTTCAACTTCAATACATATGTTCATTTCTATCTCCCAAGTTACGGATTAAGTAAGTTTTAATTGTACATCACGTCAAAGATTTTTACCGCACAGAAGACATAATATTAGATTCAACAGAACAAAGCTATGACTTACAGAAACATAATATAGTAAGCCTTCAAACCTTTTAACCCTTATTAAATTCATCTCAAGCTAACCATATACGTTTCCCATATGTTCATTTGGTTGAAGAGAAGGTAAGATAGCGCAGAGAGATATGTGGCAGTAGGCTACCTCGTGTTCCAGCTTCAAGAGCGGTGATTCTTAAAGTTGATGTAATATTCCTAAAAAATTCAGCTCCTGGTCATCGACTTTCACCCATTCATGGCTTGAATAGCATAGCTTTTTCTGTTTGACAGTAGAACACCAATCAAGCAAGTGTAGATTCCTCTTTTCTACAAAATCTCGACGTGCGTCTTTCCCAATAACTAGATGACCATTCTTCATGTCTACAGCACTGTTGACCTGAGGTGATCTTTTTGGCTCTCTTTCATTGCTGCGTCTGCAGAAAGTTTATCCTCTAATGCTCAGCCAGGACAGGCTACATACAATGTTGGATAAAGAAAACTTCATTCGAACAGCATGGCTAGTAAGGAGATCTAGTGGCACCCGAGGAAAATCCCTTCTTGAAATGAAGCTCTCGTTCTAGAAATCAATTAGAAACATCTCTATTTCAAGGAGTTAAAATCTGCAGCTTCATGCTTCTTAGATTTTTACTCAACATTCTCGGATTTTGTCATTCCCGAAGTACCAAAATCACCCTTCCTCCCTGTTATTCGGAAACATTCTCCAAAACTTGTGAAGGCATCTATCTGGAACTCAATCAACGGTTGGACAAGCTTTGTTTTTGGCACAGGTTAAGCATTCTTCTTCTTTACTGACAATGACGTCGAACTCTTCACACAGAGACGATGAATAGACTTGTGACACGTTCAATGTACATTGCATAAATCAAACTTCCATACTTTTTGCGGGTCTTCATAGCTAAGCTTTTGAAACTGTCACGAGTCAACGATGTTACCTGCACTCCTCTTGGAGTCCTTTAAGAGCAGGGTCAAACTCAGTTCAAAGATGCCCTAAATAGATGCAACAGTAGCTTCAATTTCACAGATGCGCTCCAACTTCCTAGTCGACTCCTTGCCTTCTTGCTTAGCAGTGATCCTGTGACTTAACAATCATATGCTATCTGGTTCCCTTGTCTTTACCGCCAGATCAAAACTTTCAAAACCTCTGCCAGCAAGAACGACAACTACTATATTTCCTTATTGAAAGTTCCTATACTGCTCAATGGTTCCAACCTCCCTCACTTTATTTTCCACAATCCTTCCCTTAACAAATATGGCGTATGCATTAGAGATTATTATCCATCCAAGGCGCGAACCAGAGACCATCCATCTCTTTGAAAGACCGACATCGGTTAGCACTGGTATAACTACTGCAACTGAAGCGACTAAACAAAACTTTTGATCTTTGAAAGCAATATGACCATAAATTTCATATGCAATAATTGGCAGCTTCAAATGATGTTCACAGTTGTACACAACTCCGCATGGATTGTTGGGGTTGCAAATGATCATTGCCACTGTGTTTCTGTCAACACTTGAAATGTTTACTTTAGTTGCCACACCATTGAATCTTGCCATGCTCGAATAGTATTCTCAATGAAATCAGCCATCGACCGACCCTGGTAGTGCATAATGCATAAACAGCGTAGAGATTTGAAAGTAGACGCTAAACCGTTAATATCGATGACTGCAGCAGGTGCGATTTGGTTGATCTTCGCAATCCCACAATATGTAGCACTCGATCTCCAATATGCATCCATATGCTATTAGCAAACGAACATTTCTTCCATTGATTGACTGCCACCGGAATATAGATTCAGTAATGCAAATTTCACTTCTAGTATGGTGTCAGATCGATCCTTTGTCAGTAAATTGCATGCCCCTCCTTCTCTTCAGCGGCAAATCCTCTCTCCAAAAGCCCTCGCAATAGCGAGTTGCCCACTCTAGCATGAACTGCCTTCAGAAAGAATTCCGAACGTCCTTCCACTGCCAGAGCCTATCATCAATAGCAGTCGAGATTTATTTCTCTGTTCCCTGATAAGCACATAGATATCTGCCGAGACTAATCAGACCTTTTTTTTTAGTTTTTCTCATATGTACAGCAGAGGACATGCGTTCCTTTTTTTTCCCTTCGACGAGCAACAACTGCCAACGGACCCCTATGGATGCCACCTGTTATTTCTGATGGGGATATTCTCCTCGACTGCATACTTAGAAAAACATTGGATAACTCTCTCCATCCCCCCCCTCTCGTTAGTCGATGAACAACAGCGTTCTCTTTTCTTTCAGCCATCGAGAGTTCTCTCCTCAGTCGCATGCCACGTCCCCCTATGTGTCCTCACTTTCTTACACGCATAACTCTCTTTCCAAAAAAATGATAGCCTCCCTCATGAGAACCGCACACACATGCGTACTTGCCATTTTATGAATTGTTTTATTTTCTTTTGTTTCACTCAACACTTTATATTGTTTTAGTATTTTTTTTTCTTAACTATTAAGAGTTTCACACATGTTTACAGGTTCACATGCTTGTGAGCATACTCATGTGCACACATACATATGCACATATGTAGCATCACATATGAAGACACACAAAAACCCGTATTAGATGCAAACATGAATGCACACACGTCACGATGATTCGAATATGCACATATGCGCCATCAGATAGCATAGAGAAGTGTTCATGTATTTGAATGCACATACATTTGTTTGTATGCTCACACTTCCACCATTGGTACACGCAAGAAAATTGAATGAATCATGCTCTTATCTTAGTTAACCCTTGTAGGCACGAGTGTTTTCACAACAAGATACCATAAAACACCATATCATTCGATAATGTTCAAATGCAAAAGATTCCCATTGAACTTCAATACGTGCAGAATGAGTTTTAAAGGTCAAAATTCACCATAATTTTAACTATATTGATATATTTCATTTGAATCGATTCGAAGCTTTGTAATGGTGCTCAAACTTGAATGTCAATTCTCGACCACAACGCGCACAGCTTCAATGAGGCCTTGGGATCCTTGGGGTGAATAGCTTAGTCCTTCTTTGCACACTTCCTTAGTCACTCTTCATGCACACCTTGCACTCCACTTCTCTACGTTGCACACTGTGTGTCCCTTGCACTTCTCTCTCTTGCCTAGCTTAGACTATGCCCCCCTTCTTTAGTCTTGCTTAGTCCAAGAATAGTCCTTGCCTTGCTTTCAGTGTCGATTCATGTACGCTCCTAACTACCTGAGTATCTTGGTGCTCACTTTGATGTCCCAAGATTGTCTCCAAAAGTGGGCAGTCAACGACTCCCTGTTTTTTCTTGTAGTGACTTTAGACTTAAACAAAAAATTTAATTGGGGGGCCATACTTTCACTTCTGCATACGCTCCCGCTTCACATACCTTCACATTTTGACTTTTAATTCTTCACTTGTGCACCTAAGAGAGGGTTCACCTCAACCTTCCAAAACACTTTAAAAAATACTTTGAACCTTAGAGAAATTAGAGAAATACCTCTGCAACCTACAACCAACTTTCTCCAATTTTAACCTTTGTGGACAATTAATTGTGCACTACCTGTGCACTTTGAACCTCCAATTTTGAACACTTTGACTTCACCCATGTTGACTTTGACCTTGAACATGTTAACTTTGATCGATTTGACTTTGACCTTTTGACTTTGACTATAGTTGACTTTGACTATAATTCACTTTGACTAATATGACTTTTATGGGCTCAACAGTTTCCCACCACCTAATGTGCTCTCCGTCCTAGAGAGCTACAACCAAAACTCTGAGCAGATATGATACTATGACTCTTTTGCTGCAAAATCTTCAAAAGGAAACCTGAACAACTACCAAGTCACCAGAAGCAGGAGAGAACAAGCACCAGAGAAGAACCCAAAAGTGGAATTTTTTTGCATGGAAAAGCAAAAGAGGGCAATGGGAGGGTAGAGAGGAGGGGGAAGGGAGGGATGAGGGGCGGAGATGAATAAGGCAGGGAGCAGTAAGGATGTGGTTGGGCATAAGGGTAAAGGGAGGGTGAGGGAGTAGGATTAATGGGTCTGGAGAGGGCCGAAATGAGCAAATAGTAGAGCTATAGAGGGTGCATATGGGAGATTGTGAAACATAAGGTAAAAAAAGTGAGAATAAACCATGTGGACCATGCAGATAATTAAAAACGTGTGATAAAGGTTCTCAAAACATGTGGGTTTTGACCAAAAGTCAGAGTAAAGTTGGGATTTTGGAAAAATTAAGGAAAAATATGAATCGAGAGGTGCCAAAATACATGAGAATGACCCAATTTTGAAACAAAATGGCCCCAAAGGTCCCACCAGCCGTGGCAAATTTTGTTGGGGGATTGTTGGAAAAGAAGGGATTTGAGTGTTTGTAGGAGAAAAGGGGAAGACAATAAGAAAGATACACACTGGAAGCCTCTGTTGATTGACTATAATAAGACAAATACAATGGTGATGCACAATCCAATGCTTCTGTGCAAAATCCCATAGAATGCTCAATTACAAAATACCAAATACCCAAGGGTCTTGTTGCTGCCAGCCTTCTCTGCACCAGACCTCCACGTTCTCCAAGCCTGCACTTGTGCACACCTTGCACCAAGCTTCCACTAAGGCGGAGGGATGGACACCTTCAGTCGCCACATGCACAACTTCAATGAGGCCTTGGGATCCTTGGAGTGAATAGCTTAGTCCTTCTCTGCACACTTCCTTAGTCACTCTTCATGCACACTTTGCACTCCATTTCTCTGCGTCGCACACTGTGTGTCCCTTGCACTTCTCTCTCTTGCCTAGCTTAGACTATGCCCCCCTTGCTTAGACTTGCTTAGTCCAAGAATAGTCCTTGCCTTGCTTTGAGTGTCGATTCACATATGCTCATAACTGCCAGAGTATCTTGGTGCTCAGTTTGTTGTCCTGAGATTGTCTCCAAAAGTGGGCAGCCAATGACTCCCTGTTTTGTCATGTAGTGACTTTAAACTAAAACAAAAAATTTAATTGGGGGGCCATACTTACATGTCTACGTACGCTGTCGCTTCACATACCTTGACATTTTGCCTTTTAATTCTTCACTTGTGCACCTAAGAGAGGGTTCACCTGAGCCTTCCAAAACACTTTAGAAAACACGTTGAACCTTAGAGAAATTAGAGAAATACCTCTGCAACCTGCAACCAACTTTCTCCAATTTTACCCTTTGTGGACAATTAATTGTGCACTACCTCTGCACTTTGAACCTCCAACTTTGAACACTTTGACTTCACCCATGTTGACTTTGACCTTAAACATGTTGACTTTGATCGATTTGACTTTGACCTTTTGACTTTGACTATAGTTGACTTTGACTAGGGTTGGATTTGAGTGTTTGTAGGAGAAAAGGGGAAGACAATAAAAAAGATACACATTGGAAGCCTCTATCGATTGATTATAAGAAGAAAAATACAATGGTGATGCACAATACAATCCAATCCTTCTGTGCAAAATCCCACAGAATGCTCAATCACAAAATATCAAATACCCAAGGGTCTTGTTGCTGCCGGCCTTCTCTGCACTAGACCTCCACCTTCTCCAAGCCTGCGCTTGTGCACACCTTGCACCAATCTTCCAATAAGGGGGAGGGATGGACGGCACGTGCACAACTTCAATGAGGCCTTGGGATCCTTGGGGTGAATAGCTTAGTCCTTCTCCGCACACTTCCTTAGTCATTCTTCATGCACACCTTGCACTCCACGTCTCTGCATCGCACACTGTGCGTCCCTTGCACTTCTCTCTCTTGCCTAGCTTAGACTATGCCCCCCTTCCTTAGTCTTGCTTAGTCCAAGAATAGTCCTTGCCTTGCTTTGAGTGTCGATTCACATACGCTCCTAACTACCAGAGTATCTTGGTGCTCACTTTGATGTCCCAAGATTTTCTCCAAAAGTGGGCAGCCAACGACTCCCTGTTTTGTCCTGTAATGACTTTAGATTAAAACAAAAAATTTAATTGGGGGGCCATACTTTCACTTCTGCGTACATTGCCGCTTCACATACCTTCACATTTTGCCTTTTAATTCTTCATTTGTGCACCTAAGAGAGGGTTCACCTGAACCTTCCAAAACACTATAGAAAACACATTGAACCTTAGAGAAATTAGAGAAATACCTTTGCAACCTGCAACCAACTTTCTCCAATATTACCCTTTGTGGACAATTAAGTGTGCACTAACTATGCACTTTGACCCTGGAACTTTGAACACTTTAACTTCATCCATGTATACTTTGACCTTGAACATGTTGACTTTGATTGATTTGACTTTGGCCTTTTGACTTTGACTATAGTTGACTTTGACTACAGTTGACTTTGACCAATATGACTGTTATGGGCTCAACGACACCCATTTATTTTGAACAATCTTCATACCTTCAGCCTTTGGAACTAGCTCCCATGTGTGATTGTGGTTGAGAGCTTTTATCTCTTCTTGCATAGCTTCTTGCCATTCTTTTTGTGTACATGCTTCTTCATATGCATCCGGTTTTTTGTCTTTGACCACTTGTGTCATATATGCAAAATGCTTTGCAAGAAAACTATCATAGCTTAGCCTTTGAATTGGATACCTTGCTCATCAAGACCTCCTTTCATTTCCTTTGAATATTGATTCTTCAAATAGTACAACTTTACATTTGGTGTAATCACCTCTTCATACTCTTCTTCACTTGCATTTGAATCACTATTTTGGGCAGCACTTTCAGCTTCAAATCTTCCATAACCTAATGTTGGTGATGATGAATCACTCCTTAGTCTCCCCTTCCATGTTGAGCTTTATCCATGTGATGTAGAAGCTTCTGGACCTGACATTTGAGTGCTTGTTTGCTAAAATTCTTCTTGGACAGCACCTCCATCATCTTCATAATATTCTTCAAGAATCTTCTCTTTCCCTTTGTCTCCAAACCATGGTCTTAGCTCATCAAATACCACATCTTGTGAGACTCGTAGATCCTTTGTCACCAGATTGTAGCACCTGTATCCCTTTTGCTCCGATGAATATTCCAAATACATTTTTTTGACTTTGCCTCCATCTTTGTCCTTAGTTCTTGAGCGATGTGAACATAACACAAACATCCAAAAACTTTGAGATGTGTAAGGTCATGTTTTTTACCGGAATAAACCTCCTTGGGAGTTAAATTATGCACTCCAGCTGTTGTGCACTTGTTCATCAAATAAACAGTTGTACTAGCTGCTTTAGCCCAATAGTTTAGTGGCACCTTCATCTTGTTGAGCATGCATCATGCAACTTCTGTGATATGTCTATTTTTCCTTTCAACTATTCCATTTTGTTGAGGCATGCATCTACATGTAAATTGTCGCTTGATGCCATTTTCATAAAGAAAATCTAAAAATTCTTTAGAGAAATATTCTCCTCGTCCATCAAACCTCAAGGTCTTTATGTAGTGTCTTGTTTCCTTTTCTAATTGTGCTTTAAATCTCTTGAACATGGAGAACACATCTCATTTTTGTTTTATGCAAAACATCCATACTTTCCTTGAATGATCATCAATAAAAGTGACAAAATATCTATTACCAGCCAGCGATGGTTGTTGTGATGGTCCCCATACATCCGTGTGTATCAAGTCGAGGACACTCCTTGCCACATAGTTGCTCTTCTTGAATGGTTGTCGAGTTTGCTTTCCTAGTCGGCATGCTTCACAAAACTCATGTAGTCCAGCATCATTGAATCTTGGAAGACCTCTAACCACTTCATGGTTGCTCATGTCCTTGAGCTTGAGAATGTTGATATGCCCAAACCTTTTGTGCCACAAATCGATTTCAACGATCCTCTTGTTTCCAAACTGAATATACATCACCTTTCCATGTGGTTGTTGAATGTCCAAACTGAACATCCTACTTTCTTTCCTTCTTTGAGCAATGATCTTGAATCCTTCTTTTGGATTCTTTATAAAGCAACCTTTTTCATTGAAGATAACATGATATCCTTTCTCTACCATTTGTCCTACTGAAAATCAAATTCTTTTCAATAGTAGGAACATGAAGAACATCAGTCAATACCTTCTTGTCTCCAAGCTTGATATCTCCAACATGCTCAATTGCGTGTTGAGTTTCATCACTAGTCTCCACACATCCTTTTCCACTTGGAGCTTGTAGCTTTGTGAATAAATCTCCTTGGCATGTCATATGGTTGTTGAAACCTGAATCTATAAACCATTTTTTATCATCACTTTTCGGGTTGTTGTACTCATGCTTCATGGCAAGCATGGTTTGCTTATCTCCTTCACTTGATATACTCGCATAGTTATTTTGGCTCCTTTGGTTGCCTCCATTCAGCCATCCATTCTTTTGCCAACAATCACTTGCATAATGTCCTAGTTTACCAGAACGATAACATGTTTTATCTTTATGAGGATTGTATGAACCTCAACCTCTTCCTCTATTTCTTCCTTGACCTCTTCTATGTGTGTTGCCATTTGAGTTGTCCTTATTGTCCTCTGAGTTGTGTTGGCTGGAATTTGTGTTGTTATAGCTTCTTCCTCTTCCTCTCTAGCCTCCTCTTGAGTTCCTTCCTCTACCTCGACCTGCATATAACATTTGACTATGGCTATCCTTACCTTTGTTGTCCTCCTTGTTGAGCAACCTCTTTAGCCACAAGATTTGGTATAATCTCATCAAATGTTTGTAGAGGGTCTCTATAAAGAATGTTTGTGATGAGGGGCTTCCACTTATCTTCACTCCTCAATCCATTGAGGGCTATTTGGACGATATCTTCCTCTTTTATCTTGCATCCAATTGATGCTAGCTAATCTCGAAGCTCCTTGATCTTCATGTATACTTACTAATACTTTGGTTTGAGCTTTTCTTCATGTTGTTGAGCTCATTCTTGAGTTGCATACTCCAAGACCTTGTTGAGGTAGCATAAACCTTCTCCAATGCTTCCCAAACTTCCTTGGATATTTCTAAGTTTTGCACATGACCAATAATAGTGTTAGAAATAACTTGTGAAATGAGGAACATCACCCTTTGATTCCTCTCTTCCGAATCAGCAAATTCTCTCTTTTGTGATGGAGTAATGTTCAGATCTTGAAGGTCCACTAGTTGTGGATCATATCTAGTAACTAGACTCCATAAACCTTTACCTTTAAGGTAATTTGTCCTGAAAATTATCTTTATCTAACTTCTCAACTTGTTTTGCTAAATCAGCCATTGAAAACTTCCAAGATTGAATTTTACCTCAAATATGTTGTGGTGCCCTTTCTTGACTTTACAAAGCTCCCCCTTGATTTGTAGCTTCTCCTTTGCTTCACTTCAATTCCAATGTTTTGCCTCTTCAAGATCAAAGGCTTTGATACCAATTGTTGGATAATTCCTCTCCTATTCGCAGCAGAAAGTGTAGAAGACCTTCTTAGGAGCAAGACTTTTACCAATAGTTGAACCTAAACATTCAAATGAAAATTGGTATCAAGGGAAAAATGCAATTAACCTGAAAACTTTGGTCATGCAAAATTAGACACTTATATCTTTCAAATGAGCTATGAAACACTCAATTTGGAGTAGTTTTGGTTTGGCAAATCTTTGACTCAAGATAGGTTGCTTGTTCACTCAGTTAGGCTAAAAACTGGACTTCACTAAAAACTGAATAACTCATAGAGAATATTGTATCTGATCAAACTCTTGTAGAAATAGGAAGTGCTCAAGATAATCTTTCCAAGGAATGTTTAAACTCACAATGAGGCTACTTAGAAATTGGTATGCAATTGGACATAGTTTATGAGAGTGAAGAGAACAAAATGAATAAAACCTACAAGGGGACTTCAACACCTTCTTCCTCTATTCTTGAGTGTCTCCCTTGCCTCTTTTGTAGCCAAATGACCATGAGCTTGCATGATGAATTTGAGAGCTCTTCTTTATAACTTCTCCACTACTTTTGGCAGCCACTCCTCTTTGAGTTCAGTTTTTGGATTTGATTCTCTTTTGATTGATTCTCTTTTGGCCTCCACTATTTGCTAAAGTAAATTCTTCCATTTTTAAGTTTTGTATTTTTCTTCTTTTTGAAGTAAAATCCATTTTGCGAAATGTATATGACCTTCCTTCTTTACTTTATAACATCATATTGGTCCATAGGGATCATTCCATGTGTGTGTGGGACAAGGGAAGCCATAGCCAAGGTCCCAAGCTCAGGGGATATCCTAAGGTATTTAGTAGTAATGGGAATGGGTGTTGCATGATGTACACATGATGGCACTAGACCATTCCAGGTCATTGCTATTTTTAGAATATAAGAGGGTAGATATGGATGGGATGAGAGTTACACACACATCATTCAAGTCTTTCCTCACACTTGCTATCAGAGCAAAAGCTAAACTTAGAAGCGTTTTTGGTTCACGTGCATTTTTTGCCATGGCTTTTTGCATCTTTTAATCGAGAATTGAGGGTGGTCCTCATAGTCATCTTTGCCATTGTCAGGAGTCCTATGAAGATGCTGGAGCAAAAGAGTTTGGAGTGGCGTACAGAGGAGCCCATAGGAGCCCCCCTCTAACACATCAATGTGCCCATAATAGGCCTTACTACCTACATCTACCCGAGAGTCTAGATTCTTGCTCATGCACGGATGGAACTACCCATCCATGTAGAGAGGGGAGAGAGAGAGAGAGAGAGAGAGAGAGAGAGAGAGAGCTAGTCTTGCTCTTCTTCTCTATTGCTGTGAAGAAGTGAAGAGACTATGCTTTATTTAAAGGCACCTAAAGACTACTTCGAGTTGTATGTGGGATAAGATTGCCTACACGAACCTTTGTTTATTGAAAAAAGTTCTCACAAAGAGCAAATTCAACTTTTGTTTGAATTTTATAGTTGAAAGCTTGCTAAGTTAGCCAAGAATCACTACATATTTCCACTCTATTGGGCATATCTCCTCCAAATTTAGAGATGTTTCTTGTTCTAGATTGCTCTTTGAAATCTCTTTCCAAAGACTAGTCATAATCTAGCTTTTGCCTTCAATTCTAGCCATCTTTAGAGCTTTATGTTCAACCATTTGTCATCATTGATCCTTGTTCAAGCATCTTTTTGAGGCATCAACTATCGAGAGAGTCTTGGAAAGCTAAACAGAAGGAGGATGGGTCATCTCCACCACTTGTACACACATGCATATTATCTCTTGGGCCTTCAGATAAGTTTCTTTGTTAATTAATTTGCATTACCTCTTTCTTTTTGCTTTATACTACATATAGAGACTGCATATGTGCATAGCATCTATAGTATATGCCTAGTGAGGACATTGTATCATCTTGTATGGTGCATGAATTCTTATTTGTAGGGATAGGTAAGTATTTTCTTGCAAGATCAGTGAGGAAAGAAAGAGAAATTTGTCAAGGTGTGTAATCCCCTTCGGTTTATTTGTAGTTAGATTGTGCCTATCAGCACCGTTATCAAAGAAATCGCATGATGCTTACTTAGTATAATTTTTCCAATTTTCAAAATTACATCGTTATGCTGTCAAAATTCCTATAATTCATGATGCATATGCATTAAGGAATACAAAACATACTAAAAGTTTCTTGGTTTACCATTTTCATTTGAGCAAAGGCTTGTGACTTGTTTATTTTCCGCTGCCACTTATTCTAGGCATACATAGAGCGTACTATTTTGAAAGGAAAAAAAATATACAAATCAAAAAATAAAAAAGTGACCAAAACCTTATCCTAGTATGGAGCCAAGACCTTTATCACCTACTAGGAGAGATGCACTCATGGAAGAGCACCCCACAGATCCCATTCAGACCATGAGTAATAGGATTACCAATCTAGAGAGTACATGCCATGATATCTTGGAACACATCCATGGTTCCAAGAAAGAGCAAGATGTGCATGATCTAGACTTGTCAAGAATGGAGTTAGATGCTCCCGATAATCATCAAACTCCAAAAATCCCTAGAGATAGCATCCTAGTTCGAGACCCCAGATGGTAGCTTAAGGATCTTAAGCTGCCTAGATTCCATGGCTCAACTAGTCTTATGACTGCTGATGCTATTGAGCAGTGGCTTAGCAAGTCACAGTAGTGCTTTTGCTTGTGTTATATCATGGACGATAGACACAAGATTCAGCAAGACACGTATAACCTTATGGACGTCTCCCCATAGGGGTGACACAAGATAGAACAAGATAAGAAAGAACCCAAGAACTAGGATCGGTTCAAGTTCTTGTTCTATATTAATTTCATACCACCTGATGAGAGGTCTAAAGTGCTAGACAACTGGTTCTTCATCAGTCAGAAGAGTCAAACAATTCAAGAGTACTTGGATAAGTACAGAGAGGTGCTTCTTAAAGTACCTGATACTATTCTTGAGTTTCTCTAGGTCCACAAGTTCATCTTGGGGCTTAGAGAAACTATTAGACCATTGGTGAGGAAGGAGAGATGTTAGTCCTTGGAACATGCCATGGAGATGGCTTTAGTCTATGAGGATGGCTCTCCTAGGGTCAAAGGTCCTCATGGCCTAAGGTAAGTCAATCCTTCCACACACCTACTCCTGCCTTGATCAGTGCATACCCTTCTAGAGAGGCTAAGAAGATGCATATGATCAATACAGTTATAGAAGGTTAAAGAAAATTGTCTAGCCTGGCTAAGAAGGCTTATAATAACTCTATTCTTACCCCTCAGCAAAAAAAGAAGGCAATGAAAGAGGGGTTATTTATATGGGTGTTTAGGGTAGCACCTGTTCAAGGATTGTCTGTTGGGGGATTCTTGGACAAGAAGGGATTTGAGTGTTTGTAGGAGAAAAGGGAAAGGAAAGAAGAGAAAATACACACTGGAAGCCTCTGCCAATTGATTATAATAAGACAATTACAATGGGGATGCACAATACACTGAAATGCTTCTGTGCAAAATCCCACAGAGTGCTCAAGTACAAAATACCAAATACCCAAAGTCTTGTGAAGTCTTGTTGCTGCCAGACTCCTCTGCACCAAACCTCCACCTTCTCCAAGCCTGCACTTGTGCACACCTTGCACCAAGCTTCCAATAAGGGGGAGGGCTGGACACCTTCTGTCGGCATGCGCACACTGCAATGAGACCTTGGGATCCTTGGGGGACTAGCTTAGCACTTCTCTGCACACTTCCTTAGTCACTCTCCATGCACACTTCCTTAGTCACTCTCCATGCACACCTTGCACTTCACTTCCCTGCGTCGCACACTGTGTGTCTCTTGCTCTTCTCTCTCTTTCTTCACTTAGACTATGCTCACTCTTGCTTACTCTTAGGATTGTCCAAGAATAGTCCTTGCCTTGATTTGAGTGTGTCGATTCACGTACGCTCCTAACTGCAAGAGTATCTTGGTGCTCACTTTGATGTCCCAAGATTGTCTTCACAAGTGGCAACCAACGACTCCTATTTTGTCCTGTAGTGACTTTAGAATAAAACCAAAAAAATTAATTGGGGGGCCATACTTTCACTTCTGTGTACGCTGCCGCTTCACATACATTCACATTTTCCTTCTAAGTCTTCACTTGTGCACTTAAGAGAGGGTTCACCTGAACCTTTCAAAACACTTTAAAAACACTTTGAACCTTAGGGAAATTAGAGAAATACCTCTGCAACCTGCAACCCACTTTCTCCAATTTACCCTTTGTGGACAATTAATTGTGCACTTTGACACTTTGCACCAGTTGACTTTGACCTTGACCTTGTTGACTTTGACCAGTTTGACTTTGACCTTTTGACTTTGACTACAATTGACTTTGACTACAGTTGACTTTGACCAATATGACTTGTATGGGCTCAATAGTTACCCACCACCTAATGTGCTCTCCATCCCGAAGAGCTACAGCCAAAACTTTGAGCAGAGAGGACACTCTAATTATGCAGCTGCAAAACTTCAAAAAGACCTGAGCAGTCACCAAGACCACCAGGAGCAGCAGAGGACAAACACCAGAGAAGAACCAGAAAGTGGAATTTTTTGCATGGAAAAGCAAAGGAAAGCAATGGGAGGGTTGAAAGGAGAGGGAGGGTAGGGCTGATGGGGTGGAGATGGATAGGGTAGGGAGGGTACGGATGTGGCTAGGTAGATTGGTAAAGGGAGGAATTGGGAGAAGGATTCAAGGGTCTAGAGAGGGTTAAAATGATCAAACAGGAGAGGTACAGAGGGTGCATATGGGAAATTATGAAACATAAGGTAAAACAAAGTCAGAATAGACCAGGTGGGCCATGTAGGAAAATATACATATGTGAGAAATGTGCTCAAAACATGTGGGTTTTCACCAAAAGTCAGAGAAAATGTGGGAATTTGGAAAAATAAAGCCAAAAACTGAGTCCAGAGATGCCAAAAAACATGAAAATGACTCCAATTTTGAAAAAAACTTCCATCTAAGGTGGGATCCAAAGCCAAAATCTTTAAGCCAAGAAAACTATAAAAAAAAAGATTTTAATATTTATATTAAAATATAAAAAGAAAAAATAAAATAAAATGCTCTTTTTTTTTGAGAACGCATGTGCGGGGAAAAAAGTAATAGGAAATTAAAATAAAAATAAAGAAAATATAATAAATCAAAACTCAAGAAGAAAAAAAATTAGAATAAAATGATAAAAATAAAAAATATAAGAATAAATAAAAACGAAAACAAAAAATAAAATTTAAAAAAATTGGGGTGGGATGGGGGGGGAGGAGGGGGGGGGGGGGACGTAGGGGGGGTGGTGGGGGGCAAGGGGGGTGCGGGGGGGGGGGGGGGGGGGGGCGCGAGGGGGGGGGGCAAGGGGGGGGGGGTGGAGAGAGAGAGAGAGAGAGAGAGAGAGAGAGAGAGAGAGAGAGAGAGAGAGAGAGAGAGAGAGAGAGAGAGAGAGAGAGAGAGAGAGAGAGAGAGAGAGAGAGAGAGAGAGAGAGAAAGAGAGAGTTTTTTTTTTCTTTTTGGGAAAAAAAAAACGCCTAGGGCGGGCTTCTCTTTTTTTTTGTGAGAAAAATATCCAAAAAAAACTGAAAAAATACATAAAAAATCCAAAAAAAATGCAAGAAAAATCCAAAAAATCTTCAAGAAATCTTCAAAAAATTCTCAAATTTTTCCCTACAAGCCTAAGCTAGTTTTTTGCACTCAAACCCACAGAGAGCTTCCTTTATTCCTCAAAAATTTGGCAAGAAAATGACACATCAAAAGGAGAAAAATGCTAGAAAAATTCAAAAAAATGCTTGATAAATCCCGAAAAAATTCCTAAAAATTGTACCTTTGCAAATTTTATGAAATGGCTGCTAAGTTTGCTAAAAACTCAAGAAAAAAGTATGAAATGGATAAAGAAAACTACTAAAACTTAAGCAACAATGAAATGAGAGGGCTATGTACAACCTAGACAAATTTTGTAGATTCCAGGTGATCCATAATTTTTCAGTTGGCTTGATGATAGTCCTTTAGCCATGATCTTTATATGTTGACCCCGAGAAACTCCTCCATAATCTCCAATTGTGTTGCACTTCATTTGTTTTATCTTCTTGTTGGGCACACTGATGATCTGATAGGGGTATCCTGAATCCTTCAGAAAAATATTATCTCCTCTATACTGCCTCTTTTGTATCTTTGTTTCAGCTACATTATGACTTAATCTACAAATTTCATTTGCACTATTCCATCTTCTTCATCCAATCAAACCCTCTGTTTCCAAAGACTTGCAGTTATTTTTTCCATATCTTTGTAAAGCCCTACACTCACTATCATAAAAATTGACACAACAGATGATATCCATACCAAGATCCATAAAACATTGGCCATTGACATATGCTTTGAAGTATCTTCAGCATTGTTGCACTTAAGGGCTCCTCTTTTCTCCTCTCTTCTATGGCCTTTAACTGAGAGTGTCTCACTCGAGTCAATAACCTAAATGATACCCTTTGATTCTTCAAATGCTTCCTCTCTACTTAAGTTTGGAAAAATTCCATAGCAGTAAGATGGGTCCTCTGCATGGAGCCAAGCCAACATGTTTTCATCTTCATATAAGTATGCTCCTTCAAATAGGTTTGCTTCTGGGTTGTCCAACAATTCTTCTTCCATACAAATACCAATTGTCTGCATCATGCTAGTATTTCTCTAATTGTCTGGTCCTTCTTCTAAAATTATCTGCTGCAACTCTTTTCCCTCTTGTTTAACCCACATTGTGTCCTTGCCCCAGTCATGCAGCACATTGGCATGCCTTAGCCACGGTCTCCCAACTAACAGGGGGAAGCTTCCTTCTACCTGTGGAAGCCTTAAAACAACAAAGTCTAAGTAAAAGATGGTACCTTGTATCTTGACTGGAACTCTAGGGACCACTCCCATAGGCCTTACTATGCTTTGGTCTGCCATTGTTATAGTGAAGTTGGCACGTCGTGAAGGGTATAGTCCAATCTTTTTCATGGTATATTCAGGCATCAAGTTAATGCCAGAACCACCATCAACAATAACTCCTTGAAACTCATGACCTTTAATAGAGACTGTTAGCCGAGGGCTCTTGTAATTTGTGAGGGGTGCTTCCCCTACACTTTTATCTGAATGCATAACAACAGCCTTTGCCACTAAACTTGTCGTGGACATTTCATCAATTATCTGCAAGAGTTCGGACCTGAACTTCCCATCCATCATACTAACCTCCTTTTTCATGGACTTGAGTAGTCCAGAAGCTTCTGATTCCTTAAGAACTTGGGCTCCATTTGACTTATCAAACTCCTCATGAGCCCTGTTGAATGCATGTCCAATAGCATCACTAGTACCTATGAAATTTTCTTTTTGCCTTGTGTCTACACATGTGGTGGCTTTGTTCTCAGACACACCTTTGTCTTTGTTTAATCCATTAATCATTGATTCTTGACCTATTTCCACTTGAGCCTTCCCCTTGCTTCTTGTCTGCACTGTAAAAGATTCAATTTCTTCTAACTGCACCACCCTGGTAGACGGTGATGGCACATTGACTTGATCTACCATTTCTTCTTTGCACACAGAAATCATTTGAATGTGGGGCCCAGATGAAGATGCCTGGTTCTTAGGACAACAATTAGTATAGTGGTCCCTGGCCTCTGGGCAGTTCTTGCAAGGAGGGGCATTTTCGGGGAGAGTGCACCTACTTTGATAGTGCCCACATTCTCCACATGTGAAACAAATAATTGGCCTTCTAGGCCCATTTCCAAAGTTATCCCTATGTCTAGGGTTATAACTGTTACCTTGATTGGGTGTAGCCGCCATCACATTTGCTGGTGGTAGGGGTCCTCCTTGTGTCCAATATGTTGTTGCAGGCATTCCTCTTGATTGGCATTCCTGGGCCTCATGGCCAACTTTCCTGCATATTTGGCAAGTCACACTTAACAGAGGACATTCACTTACTATATGACCTTGCTTACTGCACATGGTACACCAAAGTCCACTCTTGAGGCCACCTCCTTTGAGTTCCTGCAACTCCTGTCGCAGTTGGGCCAAATCCTCGACTTGGGCCTCCTCCTCCTTTTGGAGCTTTAATGCGTCAATCTCCCTTCGCAACTGAGTAACAACATTCTCCTCCTCTTTGTGGGGCTTATTCCTTTTTAAGCCCTCCAGCTCCTTCCTTAGCTGGATTACTGGATCCTCCATTTTTGTAGAATATGGTAGTTGAGAAGAAGTTGCTCCATATTGTTGCCTTATTTGTTCCAATCTTGTAGCTGTGTTGATGAATTCCTCTATGGAGGCTGTAGGCAACACTAATTCCTTGATTTTGCATTGGGTGGCCACTGGAAGTGGCTTAACTAACCATTTTTTAACAAAAAAATCATGTGGTGGGTCTGGTAATTTAGCCATTAGTGCCTTGGCCATAGTCACAAACTCTGGGAACTTTTCACCTAGACCCAATCTCAAATTCTCTCATTCCTCTATGATGATCTCTACAGTATTTCCATGCTGAAATTGATTTTTGAATACATCTTTCATTAGGTCCCAAGTTGTAAAATGGTTCTAAGCAAACTGGCTGAACCATTTATCTGCTAATCCTTCTAATGTGGCAGGGAAGAGTATCAAAAAGGCATCCTCCCTACCCATTAAGCCTCTAGTTTTGCATAGTGCCAAAAATCTTCTAATATGCTCGTCATGATCTTCCTGAGCTGGGCCTTTGAAAGAAGGAAATTTTATATTTAATCTTAAGAGTAAGGTTTCCAAGTCTACCTGTCCCGCCATGGTCCTTACTGATGAAGTTGATGAAAGTGGACTAGAGGATCTTCTAACAACCTTCCTTCTTGTTTGCTTGCAGGTGACCCTTAATGTTTGGGACAAGGTTGCGGTCATGGGCTGTTCATAGTCCTCTTAGTATGAGATAATTGATAAGAATATGTACCTCTTAGTCCACTGAAGTAGTATTGTCAACACTTTAATATTGCTTCTCCAACTGCAATATATCTTCTCCTATGCTCAAATCTCCTTGGAGTCCCACCGGGCGTGCCAAATTTTGTTGGGGGATTCTTGGACAAGAAGGGATTTGAGTGTTTGTAGGAGAAAAGGGAAAGGAAAGAAGAGAAAATACACACTGGAAGCCTCTGCCGATTTATTATAATAAGACAATTACAATGGGGATGCAATACACTGAAATGCTTCTGTGCAAAATCCCACAGAGTGCTCAAGTACAAAATACCAAATACCCAAAGTCTTGTGAAGTCTTGTTGCTATCGGACTCTGTTGGGGATTCGGGGACAAGAAGGAGTTTGAGGGTTTGTAGGAGAAAAAAGAGATGATGAAAATGGAGTAATAGTGAGAACTTCTGCAAAGGAATACTCTTGGAGACCTTGAATATTAATTATCCTTCAACAATTACAATGACTGCGCACAGTCGAATCAATGACTAAATACCACTTCAGATAGTATTAATTACTGAAGACCAATTATCTCAAGTCGTCTAGCGGCGGCCTCTCGAGCACCAATCCTTCACTTGCTTCCCGCTTCCCTTGTGCACACCTTGCACTAAGCTTCCGCCAAGCTAAGGAATTGGTATCACTGCGCACGCACGCAATAGCCCTTGGAACTCTTGGAATCCAGCCCGCCTCCTCTCTTCTCTGCACACCTTTCTCTTGGCACCTCTTGCACTCTTGAATGTCGTCGCACACTGGAGGCTCTTCTTGCTTCCTCTCTTGCTCCTCTGAAGCTCTCTCTTGCTCTCAACTCTCAATGTGATCCAAGAATGGTTCTTCCTTGATTTCAGTGTGTCGATCACGTACGCTCCTAACTGCAAGTGAATCTTGGTGCTCACTTTGATGTTCCAAGATTGTTCTCACAAGTGGCAGCCAACGACTCACTGTTTTGTCCTGTAGTGACTTTAGTCTAAAACCAAAAATTTTAATGGGGGGGGGGCATTCTTTCACCTGTGCGTACACTTTGCCGCTTCACATACCTTCATGTTTCCTTTTAAATCTTCACTTTTGCACATAAGAGGGGGTTCACCTGAACCTTCCAAAACCCTTTAAAACACACTTTGAACCTTAGGAAAATTAGAGAAAATACCTCTGCAACCTGCAACCACTTTCTCCAATTTACCCTTTATGGACAATTAATTTTGCACCACCTGTGCACTTTGACACCTGCACTTAGACACTTTGACTTTGCACCTGTTGACTTTGACCTTGACCTTGGTGACTTTGACCAGTTGACTTTGACCTTTGACTTTGACTGCAATTAACTTTGACCACATGACTTTCATGGGCTCAACAGTTGCCCACCACCTAATGTGCTCTCCGTCCCGGAGAGCTATAGCCAAAACTCTGAGCATAACAGACACCATGAAAAGAGTACTGCAGAACTGGAAGAGGACATCTGAGCAGCGACCAAATCCACCAAAAGCAGGATGGAACAAGTACCAGAGAAGAACCATAAGTGGGAGTTGTGTTATGAAAAAGCTAAAAAAGGGGGGCAAGGTGAGTGTAGAAAGGAAGGTAAGGGAGGGATGAGGAGAAGGCTTATGGGGTCTAGAGGGGGAAAAAAATCATCAAACAGGAGGGCTACAGAGTGAGCATATGGAGAATAGTGAAATAGATGGTGAGAGGAGATGATAATAGACAATGTGGTCAATGTAATAAAATAAAAACATATGGTAATTATGATCAAAACATGTTGTTTGTGCCAAAAGTCAGAGAAAAAGTGGTAATTTGGAAAAATAAAGTCAAAAACTGAGTCCAGAGGTGCCAAAAAACATGAAAATGACTTCTTTTTTGTCAAAAACGGCCAACCGAGGCACAATTCAGAGCCAAAAGCTTCAAGCCATAAAAAATAAAAAAAATATAAGTAATAATAAAAAAATGGATATCTAAAGTTTTTTTTTTTTTTTTTTTTAAATTAGTAAAGAAATTCGAATGCCTAAATAATAAAAAATAAATAAAAAAAATAAAAATAAAAATAATAAAGGGGGGGGTGGTGTGGTGAGGGGGGGGGGGTGGTGAGGGGGGGTGCGGTGTGGTGAGGGGGGGCGAGGTGTGCTGAGGGGGGGGGTGGTGTGGTGAGGGGGGGGGGTGTGTTGTGAGGGGGGGTGCGGTGTGGTGAGGGGGGGCGAGGTGTGGTGAGGGGGAGCGAGGTGTGCTGAGGGGGGGGGGGTGCGGTGTGGTGAGGGGGGGCGAGGTGTGGTGAGGGGGGGCGAGGTGTGCTGAGGGGGGGGGTGGTGTGGTGAGGGGGGGGGTGTGGTGAGGGGGGGGGTGCGGTGTGGTGTGGTGAGGGGGGGGGTGGTAAATAATAATAAAAAATAATAAAAGGAAAATAAAATAATAATAAAAGGAACGCTAAATAATAAAAAATAAATAAAAGGAAAATAAATAAAGAAAATAAATGGTGGTGTGGTGAGGGGGGGTGTGGTGAGGGGGGGGGGTGCGGTGTGGTGAGGGGGGGCGAGGTGTGGTGAGGGGGGGCGAGGTGTGCTGAGGGGGGGGGGGTGGTGTGGTGAGGGGGGGGGGGTGTGGTGAGGGGGGGGTGCGGTGTGGTGAGGGGGGGCGAGGTGTGGTGAGGGGGGGCGAGGTGAGCTGAGGGGGGGGGGTGGTGTGGTGAGGGGGGGGGGTGTGGTGAGGGGGGGGTGCGGTGTGGTGAGGGGGGGCGAGGTGTGGTGAGGGGGGGCGAGGTGTGCTGAGGGGGGGGGGTGGGGTGTGGTGAGGGGGGGGGGTGTGGTGAGGGGGGGGGGGGTGCGGTGTGGTGAGGGGGGGCGAGGTGTGGTGAGGGGGGGCGAGGTGTTGGGGGGGGGGGTGGTGTGGTGAGGGGGGGGTGTGGTGAGGGGGGGTGCGGTGTGGTGAGGGGGGGCGAGGTGTGCTGAGGGGGGGGGGTGGTGTGGTGAGGGGGGGGGTGTTGTGAGGGGGGGTGCGGTGTGGTGAGGGGGGGCGAGGTGTGGTGAGGGGGGGCGAGGTGTGCTGAGGGGGGGGGTGCGGTGTGGTGAGGGGGGGCGAGGTGTGGTGAGGGGGGGCGAGGTGTGCTGAGGGGGGGGGTGGTGTGGTGAGGGGGGGGTGTGGTGAGGGGGGGGGTCCGGTGTGGTGTGGTGAGGGGGGGGGTCCGGTGTGGTGTGGTGAGGGGGGGGTGGTAAATAATAATAAAAAATAATAAAAGGAAAATAAAATAATAATAAAAGGAACGCTAAATAATAAAAAATAAATAAAAGGAAAATAAATAAAGAAAATAAATGGTGGTGTGGTGAGGGGGGGTGTGGTGAGGGGGGGGGGTGCGGTGTGGTGAGGGGGGGCGAGGTGTGGTGAGGGGGGGCGAGGTGTGCTGAGGGGGGGGGGTGGTGTGGTGAGGGGGGGGGGGTGTGGTGAGGGGGGGGTGCGGTGTGGTGAGGGGGGGCGAGGTGTGGTGAGGGGGGGCGAGGTGAGCTGAGGGGGGGGGGTGGTGTGGTGAGGGGGGGGGGTGTGGTGAGGGGGGGGTGCGGTGTGGTGAGGGGGGGCGAGGTGTGGTGAGGGGGGGCGAGGTGTGCTGAGGGGGGGGGGGGGGTGGGGTGTGGTGAGGGGGGGGGGGTGTGGTGAGGGTGGGGGTGTGGTGAGGGGGGGGTGCGGTGTGGTGAGGGGGGGCGAGGTGTGGTGAGGGGGGGCGAGGGGGAATCCAAAAATCATAAAAAATCTGAAAATCCTGATAATCTTGGTGCCCCGAAAATCCGGGGGGGCTTTTTTTTTTCGCGTTTTTTTTTTTTTTTATAATGGAAAATAACCCAAAAAAGAGAAAAAATGAAGAAAAAACCTGAAAAAAATGGCAAAAATTGGCCAAAAAATTCTGAAAAATTTGTCATGAAATTTTCTACATGTTTAGCCTAAAAATCCTTCATCAAACCACAGAGAGCCTCCATTTATTCTTTCTATTTGGCAAGAAAAAGACACATGAAAAAGGCAAAAATACTAAAAAAAGTCCAAAAAAATGCCTGAAAAATTCTGAAAAAATTCCAAAAATTGTGCCTTTGCAAGGTGGATGAAATGACTGCTAAATTTGCTAAAAACTCAAGAAACAAGCATGAAATGGATAAAGAAAACTACTAAAACTTAAGCGAAAATGACGAGAAAAGACTATGTACAACCTGGACAAATATTGCAGGTTCCAGGTGATCTGAAAATCTTCACTTTTGTTGATGATAGGCCTTGAGCCTTGTATTGTTGACTCAGAGAAACTCCTCCATAGTCGCCAATTTTACTGAACTTCATTGATTTCGTCTTCTCCTTGGGTACACTGGTCATCTGATAGGGGTACCCTAAATCCTTCATTAGAATGTTAGCTCCTCCAGCAACTTTATGACTTAATCTGCAAAATTCCATTTTTGCTATTCCAGCAACTTCATCCAATGGAACCCTCTGTTTCCAAAGACTTGGAGGTGCTCCTTCCGCAGTCTTGTAAAGCCCTGCACTTGCTATCATTAAACTTGACATAACAATTGATATCCATACCAGGATCCATAAAACAGTGGTCATTGACATATGATTTGAAGCATCTTCATCAGGGCTACACTTAAGGAGTACCTTGCTTTTCTTCCCTTTTCCATGGCTTTTGACTGAGACTGTTTCAACCTGAGTGATTTCCTCTTTTTCTTCATAGGCTTCTTCTCTACTTGAGTTTGGGAAAATTCCATAGCAGGAAGATGGGTCTTCTGCATGGAGCCAAGCCAACATGTTTTCATCTTCATATAAATCTGATCCTTCCAATAGATCTGCTTCTGGGTTGTCCACCACTTCTTCTTCCATACAAATACCAATTGTCTGCATCATACAAGTATTTCTCTGATTGTCTGGTCCTTCTTCTAAAATTATCTGCTGCAACTCTTTTCCCTCCTGCTTTACCCACATTGTGTCTTTGCCCCAGTCATGCAACACATTGGCATGCCTTAACCAAGGTCTCCCAATTAACAGGGGGAAACTTCCTTCTACCTGTGGCAGCCTTAAAACAACAAAGTCCAGGTTAAAGATGGTACCTTGTATTTTGACTGGAACTCCAGGGACCACACCAATAGGCCTTACTATGCTTTGGTCTGCCTTTGTTACAGTGAAGTTGGCAGGTCGTGAAGGGTATATTCCAATCTTTTTCATGGTATATTCAGGCATCAAGTTAATGCCAGAACCACCATCCACAATAACTCCTTGAAACTCATGACCTTTAATAGAGACTGTTAGCCGAGGGCTCTTGTAATCTGTTAGGGGTGCTTCCCCTAAACATCTATCTTTATGCATAACAGCAGCCTTTGCCACTAAACTTGTTGTGGACATTTCATCAATTATCTGCAAGAGTTCTGACCTGAACTTCCCATCCATCTTTATTAAATCAAAAATACTAACCTCCTTTTTCATGGACTTGAGTAGTTTGGAAGCTTCTGATTCCTTAAGAGCATGGGCTGCATTTGACTTATCAAACTGCTCATGAGCCCTGTTGAATGCATATTCAATGGCATCACTGGTACTTGTGAAATTTTCTTTTTGCCTTATATTTGCACCTGGGTTGGCTTTTTCTTCAGACACACCTTTGTCTCTGTTTAATCCATTAATCATTGATTCTTGGCCTATTTCCACTGGAGCCTTCCCCTTGCTTCCTTCGCACTGTAAAAGATTCAATTTCTTCTAAATGCACCACCCTGGTAGATGGAGATGGCACCTTAACCTGATCTACCCTTTCTTCTTTCTGCACAGAAATCATTTGAATGTGGGGCCCAGATGAAGAGGCTTGATTCTTAGGACAACAAATTGTGTAGTGGTCTCTGGCCTCTGGGCAGTTTCTGCAAGGGGGGGCATTTTCTGGTAGGGTGCACCTACTTTGATAGTGCCCACATTCCCCACATCTGAAACAAATAATTGGCCTTCTAGGCCCATTTCCAAAATTATCCCTCTGTCTAGGATTATAGTTGTTACCTTGATTTTGTGCAGCAGCCATCACATTTGTGGTTGTTGGGGGTCCTCCTTGTGTCCAGTATGTCGTTGCAGGTATTCCCCTTGATTGGCATTCATGGGCCTCATGGCCAACCTTCCTGCATAATTGACAAGTTACACTTAGCAGAGGACACTCACTTACTATATGCCCTTGTTTGCTGCACATGGAACACCAAAGACCACTCTTGATGCCCCCTCCTTTGAGCTCCTGCAACTCCTGTCGCAGCTGAGCTAATTCCTCTGCCTGGGCTTCCTCTTCCTTTTGGAGTTTGAGTGCTTCAATGTCCCTTCTCAATTGAGCCACAGCAGTCTCCTCCTCTTTGTAGGGCTTATTTCTCTTTAAGCCCTCCAACTCCCTCCTCAGCTGAGTCACTGGATCCTCCATCTCTGTACCATATGTTGGTGGTGAAGAAGTTGCCCCATATTGGTGCCTTATTTGCTCCAGTCTTGTAGCCGTGGTGATGAACTCCTCTATGGAAGCTGTAGGTAATACTAATTCCTTTATTTTGCATTGAGTGACCACAGGTAAGGGTTTGGCTAACCACTCCTTGACAAAGAAGTCGTGTGGTGGATCCGGTAGTTTAGCCATTAATGCTTTGGCCCTGGTCACGAATTCGGGGAACTTCTCTCCTGGACCCAACCTTAAGTTTTCCAATTCTTCTATAATGATCTCAGCCGTGTTGCCATGCTGAAATTGATTCTTAAAGGCCTCTTTCATCAAATCCCAAGAGGTAAAGTGATTTTCGGCAAACTGACTAAACCACTTGTCTGCCAAACCTTCCAATGTGGCGGGGAAGAGTATCAAGAAAGCATCTTCCCTACCCATTAGTCCCCTAGTCTTACATAATGAAAGAAATCGTCGGATGTGCTCATCTGGGTCCTCATGGGCTAAACCTCTGAAGGAGGGGAATTTTATGTTTAACCTGGAGAGCAAGATTTCTAGGTCCACCTGTCCTGCCATGCTTCCTACCGATGAAGTCGATGAAAGTGGACTCGATGATCTTCGGTTCGTCTTTCTTCTTGTCTGCTTGCACTTGCCATTCTCAAGGTTTGTGACCGGGTCGCGGTCATGAGCTATTCATAGTCCACTTAAAATGAGACACTTGATAAAAGTATGTACCTTTTGGCCTACTGGAGTAATGTAGTCGACACTGGAATGTTGTCCTCCAATGGCAATATATATTCTCCTATGCTCAAAGCTCCTTGGAAGTCCCACCGGGCGTGCCAAATTTGTTGGGGATTCGGGGACAAGAAGGAGTTTGAGGGTTTGTAGGAGAAAAAAGAGATGATGAAAATGGAGTAATAGTGAGAACTTCTGCAAAGGAATACTCTTGGAGACCTTGAATATTAATTATCCTTCAACAATTACAATGACTGCGCACAGTCGAATCAATGACTAAATACCACTTCAGAGAGTATTAATTACTGAAGACCAATTATCTCAAGTCGTCTAGCGGCGGCCTCTCGAGCACCAATCCTTCACTTGCTTCCCGCTTCCCTTGTGCACACCTTGCACTAAGCTTCCACCAAGCTAAGGAATTGATATCACTGCGCACGCACGCAATAGCCCTTGGAACTCTTGGAATCCAGCCCGCCTCCTCTCTTCTCTGCACACCTTTCTCTTGGCACCTCTTGCACTCTTGAATGTCGTCGCACACTGGAGGCTCTTCTTGCTTCCTCTCTTGCTCCTCTGAAGCTCTCTCTTGCTCTCAACTCTCAATGTGATCCAAGAATGGTTCTTCCTTGATTTCAGTGTGTCGATCACGTACGCTCCTAACTGCAAGTGAATCTTGGTGCTCACTTTGATGTTCCAAGATTGTTCTCACAAGTGGCAGCCAACGACTCACTGTTTTGTCCTGTAGTGACTTTAGTCTAAAACCAAAAATTTTAATGGGGGGGGGGCATTCTTTCACCTGTGCGTACACTTTGCCGCTTCACATACCTTCATGTTTCCTTTTAAATCTTCACTTTTGCACATAAGAGGGGGTTCACCTGAACCTTCCAAAACCCTTTAAAACACACTTTGAACCTTAGGAAAATTAGAGAAAATACCTCTGCAACCTGCAACCACTTTCTCCAATTTACCCTTTATGGACAATTAATTTTGCACCACCTGTGCACTTTGACACCTGCACTTAGACACTTTGACTTTGCACCTGTTGACTTTGACCTTGACCTTGGTGACTTTGACCAATTGACTTTGACCTTTGACTTTGACTGCAATTAACTTTGACCACATGACTTTCATGGGCTCAACAGACTCCTCTGCACCAAACCTCCACCTTCTCCAAGCCTGCACTTGTGCACACCTTGCACCAAGCTTCCAATAAGGGGGAGGGCTGGACACCTTCTGTCGGCACGCGCACACTGCAATGAGATCTTGGGATCCTTGGGGGACTAGCTTAGCACTTCTCTGCACACTTCCTTAGTCACTCTCCATGCACACCTTGCACTTCACTTCCCTGTGTCGCACACTATGTGTCCTTGCTCTTCTCTCTCTTTCTTCACTTAGACTATGCTCACTCTTGCTTACTCTTAGGATTGTTCAAGAATAGTCCTTGCCTTGATTTGAGTGTGTCGATTCACGTACGCTCCTAACTACAAGAGTATCTTGGTGCTCACTTTGATGTCCCAAGATTGTCTTCACAAGTGCAAGCCAACGACTCCTTGTTTTGTCCTGTAGTGACTTTAGACTAAAACCAAAAAAATTAATTGGGGGGACATACTTTCACTTCTGTGTACACTTCGGCTTCACATACCTTCACATTTTCCTTCTTAGTCTTCACTTGTGCACTTAAGAGAGGGTTCATCTGAACCTTTCAAAACACTTTAAAAACACTTTGAACCTTAGGGAAATTAGAGAAATACCTCTGCAACCTGCAACCCACTTTCTCCAATTTACCCTTTGTGGACAATTAATTGTGCACTACCTGTGCACTTTGACACTTTGCACTAGTTGACTTTGACCTTGAACTTGTTGACTTTGACCAATTTGACTTTGATTGCGATTGACTTTGACCAATATGACTTGTATGGGCTCAACATTGTCCTAAGAAAAAGAAGATAGCAGCTACCATAGTTCTTAATCCGACTCAAGCCAGGAGTGATGATGATGAGGACGTTGGAGATTCCCCATCTCAGATATCATCTCCCATAGTGGCCATGACAATCACAAAGAGGGTTCCTATTGTGCTAGACATTGTGCTTTTGCCAGTGGCATAGAAAGGATATTACTTTCCAGATATGGAACTCATTATAATGAGGAGAATCATGGCAGGATACCTGTCAAGGTACTCTTTCACATTGGGTCGACACATAACATGCTAGTCAAGAGGTTACATCTAGTGACTATGTAGTGAGAGTATGCGTACATAGTAGAGTTAGCTGACGAGAAGGGAACTAAGACATGGGATCGACGAGTTGTTGATATGCGCATTGAGATCGAGTCCTATGAGGACAGATTGGATTTTGAGATAGCGAGACTAGCATGTTTCAATGTAGTCCTTAGTAAGAAGTGGCATGCGAGGAAGAGACCACTCATTGACTTTGCTTCACATGTGTATCAGTTTGAGCATGAGGGGAGGTGACTACTGATCCTTGGAGAGCCAAATCTCCAAGAGATGTGATTGTTAAATGCTACCAAGATTCTCAAGATTGATTGTAAGTTTATCTATTTCCTTTATTTGATGCATTCATCATATATTATGATGGATTCATGCAATCATGGAGACTCTAGTCAGAATTCTCTAGCACTTTCAAAGAAAATAAGAGTAGAATTCCAAGATTTATTCTTGAAAGAATTACCTTCAAGTTCGCCTCCTTACAGGAACATAGAGCATAGAATTGAATTGGTACCGAGAGCGAGTCTCACTGCTCGAACACGATTTCAAATGAGTTTGCAAGATGAAAATAAAGTTTGCAAGGTCGTGGACAAGTACCTACACAAAGGGCTGATTAGACCTACCTATTAGCCCTTTGCAGCACCAGTTCTTCTTGTGAATAAGAAAGACGGATCTTATAGGATGTGCGTCGACTATCGAGCACTCAATAATATTACTATCAGACACAGATATCCGATGCCCAGGATTGATGATATTTTAGATGCTCTAGGTGGAGTCATTGTATTTAGTAAGATAGATTTAACAAGTGGCTACCATCAGATTAGAGTAAGAGATCATGATTTACATAATAAAGCTTTCAAGACTCGTTTTGGGCATTATGAATATTTACTCATGCCATTTGGTTTGACTAATGCACTAACTACATTTATGATGTTAATGAATGACATTTTGCATCCGTTCCTTGGAAAATGTGTTGTTGATTTTGTTGATGATTTGTTAGTGTATAGTAGGATTGTGCATGAGCACAAGAATCATCTAAGATTAGTGTTGAATGTAAATCTGGACAAGAATCAGTTGTATGTAAATCTGGAGAAGAATCAGTTGTTTCTTCTGAGTATAGAGTATATAGGGCATGTGGTCTCGATCGATGGGGTTCAAATGGATCCCAAGAAGGTCTTAGTTATATTAGCTTGGCCTACTCCTCAAGATGAGGGGCAATTACAGTAATTTCTAGGGCTTTCTTGTTTTTATCAAAAATTCATATGTTCTTATTCATCGATAGCAGCACCTATGATGAACTTGCTTCAAGGCAAAGTTCCATTTGCATGGAAGCAAGAGTAGCAAGATAGTTTTGATACTTTGAAACAAGATGTTTCAGAGGCTTCTATACTCAAAGTGGTAGATCCACAAAAACCCTTTGAGTTAGAGACAGATGCTAGCGACATAGCCACAAGGGCAATTTTGAGCCAAGATAGTAGGCCAATATCTCTTGAAAGGAAGAAATTGAGTAGTGCACAATGAAATTGGCCAGTGCATGAAAAAGAGTTGTATGCAGTGGTGCATGCACTTAAAGTCTAGAGACACTATCTTTATGGTATAGACTTTAAGGTATACACAAATCACCATACACTCAAGTACTTTTGTAGTGAGCCAGATCTTTGAGCCAGACATGCTCATTGGAGCGAGCTCATGCAAGAGTTTCACATGGAAATCTTGTATAGAAGAGACAAAGAGAATATAGTAGTTGATGCATTATCAAGAATAATGTTGCAAATGAGCTTTGTAGTTCTAGAAAGGTCATTGCTTTAAGATATAAAGGAAGCACAGGTGGAAGATTCACATTTGTTATAGATTATTAGAGCCATCAGTGATCACTTTATTATAGGAGATGTGGCAGTTCCAGCTGTTTCTTCACCTAGTAGAGTAAACAAGTCCATTTCATATTCCAATTTCTCACAGAAGAATGGAATAGCCAAATGGAAAGGAAAGGTTTGCATACTAGATTCCCAGGATTTGAGAAGAAAAGTCATGCATGATAACCATGGTGCTTTGCGCAAGACATCTTGGTGGTGACAAGACAATATAGCTTGTTAGACGAACATTTTGGTGGCCTCGATTAGCCAGAGATGTCCACACTTATGTTCAACAATGCTTTATGTGTCAATTCAACAAGGCACAAAGGGTAAAGACACCAGGTCTTTTGCATGCTTTACAGATTCCAGATCATAACTAGGATAGTGGAGTTCATAGTTGAGTTATCGTGGATCCAAAGGAAGCAGGATAATATCCTAGTTGTGGTAGATGTATTGAGTAAGATGGCTCATTTCATACCCACACAGGAGACGATAGAAGCTCCACAAGTAGAGGGGTTGTTTATCCAACATATCTTTGGATTGCATGGGTTACCGACATCCGTAGTTTTGGATAGGTATGTCAAATTCATAGGACACTTCTAGAAGTTTGTATTTGACAAAATGAAAGTGTCATTGAAAATGGGTAGTGGTGATCATCATGAGACATATGGTCAGACCGAAAGGGTCAACCAAATTCTAGAGGACATGTTGCAGGCATATGTGTCTGAGAGACAGGCAGATTGGGATAGTTATCTGCCACTAGTAGAGTTTGCTTATAAAAATAGGCCTCAAAAGGTGATAGGAATGTCTCCTTTTGAGATGAAGTATGGCATGAATCCTAATGCTCCTAGTACCATAGGCATGCCATGGAAATTGCCTATTGCTTTGGAGTTCTTAGCAAACCTCCAAGCAAATTTAGAAATAGCTAAAGCCAAGATGCAGTAAGCAACCCATAGGGCAAAAGAGTATGCTGACAGAAAGAGATCTCCTAGATCCTTTGAGGGAGGAGATAGAGTATTTCTTCAGATACCTGCTAGATCTACTTCACTATCCACAAGGAAGTGTAGTAAGCTTTCACCAAGGTTCTGTGGACCTTGAAAGATAGTTAGAAAGCTAAGTGATGTTGAATACCAATTAGAGCTTCCTCCAGATTGCAGAGTCCATCCAATGTTTCATGTTAATAAACTTTGAAAGTATATTTTCAGGGAGGATAGTCTAATAGAGGGTACTATTTCTTTGTAAGAAAGTGATAGCACAGATCATTCTCTAGATAGGACACTAGATCGGAGATAGAAACGGTTGAGGAACCATGTCATTTAGGAGTATCTAGTAGCCTAGAGAGGATTACCACTTACAGAATCACCTTGGGAATCACAAGCTCTGGTTCGCAAGGACTTTCCCTCATTGATCATTGAGGACAATGATCTTTAGAAGGGGGAGAGAGTGTCAGACATTGTCCACATCGATCATATTGGTCCATAGGGTCATTCCATATGTGTGTGGGACAAGAGCTAGCCATAGCCAAGGTCCCAAGCTTGGGGGATATCCTAAGGTATTCAATAGTAATAGGTGTCTAGTTTATTCTTGTAGATTTTTGAAGCATTTGGTTCAGTAGATTGGGAGACATCTCAGTTTTTCTATTTCGAGGTCAATCTCTACATATTCCTGAAGAATAGGAGGTACCACCCTTGAGTGTCTGACTCATTCCTATAGCATATTTTGCTTATTCCTTATAATCTTATGCATTATATACACTCAACCCTATTTGCATCACTCCCATAAAAGGACTTTTTCTAATTGTAATCACGTTGGTCGCTATGAGCATTTGAAGCTCATTGTCTCTTTCATAGATAGTAAATTTTTTCGAAGCACAAACCTATCTGTTTTGCATCAACTCTTTCTCCTTGATGCTCCAAAGTACATAGTGCATTTCATTGCACTTATCACATGTAGGTAAGTTCTATTTGAGTCTCCATAAGCTCAAGGGCTAGTCTTGTGCCGGTTGGGTGGACCAAACTTCGTTGCTTTGCAACTCACTTTTCTACCTCCTACAGGCTTCACTAAGTTTTTTCAGTGGTATCAGAGCTAGATCAAGATGGGTGACAGCTTTCCCTCAATGATTGAGAAGCTTGATTGACACAACTACGTGGCTTTGCAAATCAGAATGGAGGCCTATTTTGCAAGGTAGAAATCTTTATGGAATTGTAGTAGGTGATGAAGCTATGCCTATTCCAAGATCCAAAGGAGGACCTACACAAGAGGAGATAGATAAGCTCACACTTTGGTGTGCAAGGGATGCTCAAGCATGGTTGTACATACTAAACTCTATGTTTGACTTTCTATTACCACATATTAGAGGATGCAAGACATCGCAAGAGACTTGGGATGCCCTAGAGACATTTTTTGCTAGTACCAAAGCAAGAAAGAATCATCTTTGGAACGAGTTCAACCAAATGAAGAATATACCTAAACAAAACATCACAGAGTTTGTTACCAAGGTGTAGGAGGTTGCAGATCAATTAGCATCCACTAGAGAGTTGATTGAAGAAGAGTTCATCATGAGGCTAACTCTCAATAGGTTTCGAAGTGATAAGCAATGGCAATCCTTCACCACAGTTTATGATCTCATCATGGATGGGCAAACTCCAGACTTCAACATCTTTCTTGGACAACTCTTCAATCAAGAGGCCAACAATAGCATAAACGAAGGTAACTCCTATCATGGTAATTCAACTAGTGCTCTATATGTAGATAAGACGGATAAGAAGCTCAAAGGCAAAAAGAAAGAAGAAGATGAAGAGGAGATTTCCCAAGCCAACTTCACAAGCAAGAGCAAATGGAAAGGGAAGAAGAAAGGACCAAACCATGAAAAAGCCAAAGTTCAAAATTTTCAACCTTGTGCCATTTGCAATAAGACCAACCACACCACTCAGAATTGTTGGTTCAATGAGAAGACCCAGAAAGGAAGTGGAAGAGGTGGATATGGCAGCAACAGAGGCAGAGGTGGACGCAACTTCAACAA